>VNKC01000621.1:0-70241 GCA_008042775.1 Drosophila pectinifera
TGCGGATTTTTGGGTCCTTAAATCGGCATTTTTATATCCTAATTTTTGGTCAAATCATTTTTAAGGCAATTTTTTATTATTACATAATTAAGATTTTAGCGGAGATTCCGAATATAAACGGCATTTAGCTGTCATTGCATTTTTGGCCAAATTATGCTCTTCAGAAGACATCAAATGCAGATTTTTGGGTCCTCAAATTGCCATTTTTATATCCTAATTTTTTGACAAATCAAACTTAAGAATATCCATAACTTGGCCAAAACACTTCTATGCTAGTTTTTATTTGGTTAATTAATCTGCATTTCAAATTTAGGAATTATTAAAAATTAAATTTTTGCCAATTTTTGACAATTTTAATGATGTAACCCCTTATCATTTTTTCAAAAATCGACAAAAATAATTATACATAATTAAGATTTTAGCGGAGATTCCGAATATAAACGGCATTTGGCTGTCATTGCATTTTTGGCCAAATTATGCTCTTCAGAAGACATCAAATGCTGATTTTTGGGTGAAGAAAAGTTTCCAAATCTGGGGTATCGTGCATGTTGGAACACGACTTGTGAGGGGAGAAACTTAATAAAAATTTTAGATGATCGATTTTTCAAATGAATATTTATAGCAGTTGCACTTCTTAAATTTGCTCAAACTCTAAATAAAACTTTAGTTAGTTTTAAAATCTTAACGTGTAGGTAGTTATTATATTAAATTTAGTTACTTACTTACGAAATAAATTAAAAATAAGAAACCTCTTTCGTGTTCTAGATCCCACCGTTCCGATAGATATTACGTACATATTTTTTTAATGGTATATATTTTACGTGTTAATTAGTTGAAAGTTGGTCACATTAATTCCCATGTTCCGGTTCTTGCCGCGTTTTCGTACGTTTTAATTAAAAACTGCTTTTATCTGAAATAACCGATCTATTTTGATCAGGACAACTATCTAACATGGCTGGAGGCACCCCACCCAAGCGTTCCCCATTGTGGATCGGCACCCATAACGGCACTTTCCACTGCGACGAGGTAGTGGCATGCTTCATGCTAAAAAGCCTGCCGGAGTATGAAAATGCAGAGATTTTCAGGAGCCGTGACGACAAGGCTCTTCGGGAGAAGTGCGACATCATTGTAGATGTAGGTGCCGAGTACGATCATGCCAAGAAGTGGTACGATCACCACCAGAAGTCCTTCACGGAAACCTTCAAGAGCATTCGCCCCGAAGTCAGCGAAGATTTCAATGTTATTAGGTGAGTTCCTGGGAGTTTTTCCGACAAAACCTTATCTAACCATACATGTAATCTCCGCCAGACTGAGCAGCGCTGGCTTGGTCTACAGCCACTACGGCGAACGGGTCATCCAGAGCATCCTGCAGCGGGAAAAGGGCATCCAGTTATCGCCGGAAAACCTTAAGCTGGCCTTCGTACAGATCTACAGAAATTTTATTAGAGAACTGGATGCCATAGACAACGGAGTACCGATGTTCGAGGGCGGTGAGCCTGTGTACAAAATCTCCACCCATCTTTCCGAGCGCATTGGCAAGCTGAATCCCTCCTGGCAAGAAATCGGCGTGGACGTCGAACAGCGCTTTCAAAAGGCCATGGAAATTGCTGGCCGGGAGTTCGTAGAAAACGTTGTGGAGGTGGCCTGCTCATGGATTGCAGCTAGGGATCACGTTAGAGCTGCTTTGGAAGGAGCGAAGGGCGTTTATCCCACCGGCGAGATACTTGTTCTGAAGATTTTCTGCCCCTGGAAGTCCCATCTAGCTGATCTGGAGAAGGAGTACAATGTGGAGGGAGTGCCAAAGCTTATCGTATTTAACGACGGTTCAAGCTATCGAGTGGCCGGTGTGCCCCTGACGCCCGGCAGCTTTGTGGGACGCAAGTTCCTGCCCACACCCTGGCGAGGATTGAGAGACGATGATCTTAGCAAGAAAGCAGACATCAAAGATCTCATTTTTGTCCATCACAGTGGCTTTATCGGCGGTGCCAAAACCGAGGAGGCTGCCATGGCGTTGGCCAAAAAGTCTATCGAGTGGCAGGAGGATCAATAACTCCGACTATATTTAAAATTCATTATAATATTTACGAGATATTGTTTAAACTTATTCAAGTCAAGCATAAATAAATGAGTTCATGGCAGTGCAATAATATTAAGGATTACAATATCGAAACATTTGTGGGTACCTTAACAAATTTTATTTGTATATTTATATCTTGTTTTCTGTATACAAAATCACCAATGGGAATTCTTGACAACATCCTTAGTCCATGCGGGTCTTCAACGAGCGCTCCGTAATCTTATCCTTCTCGATAACGTATACGGTGGCGCCCCAACCGCTCATGGCGTCGCGGTCAAAGGCGTTCATCATGGACTGGGCGATAACCTCGAACAGCTGGTCCGGCTCCAGATCCGGGCGCCACAGGGTCTCGCACATGCCGTACAACTGCTCCGCGCAGGTGCCGGCCACGACAAAGTCATCGGGCTCGTTGGGGCATCCAATCAGGTCCATATTGCAGATAAATGGCTTCAGGGTTTTGGGATCCAGTCCAGCCACCACCGGCTCGATGAAGTATGGACCGAAACGGTGTTCGTACAGAAAACTTGAAAGCATGGCCGAGAAGGGTTTGGGGGCCATCTCGCGGCTCTCGCGTGTCTCGTACAAATTCTTGCGGAACATCAGGCGATCCCTCACGGTCAGGATGTCTGTTTGTAGGCCAGTGAGGCCAAGGAACATACGTGGAGCGATGTGGAACACCTTCTTGAAGTCCGTAGAGATCGTCTGCGCCTGGACTCCGAAGCGGTGGTCCGTGGCGATAGCCACGCAGTCCTTGCCGCGCATGGCCACGACGCATCCTCCGTTATAGGCTAAAATTGACATGGTGACGGTACTGCTTGCTCAACTCAATTTACTTCGTAAGAAATAAAAATTTTGCAAAATGCTAAACGCCGCCAGAGAAGATGACTTTTTGTTTCTCAACCAGCGTTGCCAGACTGCGAAAGGTAAATTGGCTAAATATGACAGCCGGAATCGAAAGGGAGCTGGCAACGCCTGCTCTGATAGGATGGACAGCATTAGGCCGGAGAAATCGACTGTTTTCTAGCCAAATATGTCTAAACAATGTTCTAATAGTTATAATTTTCGACGATTTTAAGTAATTATATAATTTATTTAAACAGAGTTACACTTTTTAAAACAAGCCGCTAATAATCTACCTTGCTTACTTAATATTATAATTAAATTATTTATCGCAAAAATTCAAGAACGACAAACCCTTTGCTCTTTTAGAAATATAAATTTTGTAAGTAAATAAATCGAACTATTTATTTAATCTTAAGCTTAATTTAAATTATATTTAAGCATTTATAATCGATAATGTCTTCATACTTGGGCAATATTTCCACAGGAAAAATACTAAGAAACTATCCGAAGCAAAACTGGGCACTTTAAAAGGGCATTATTTTTAGAAAAATATAACTCATTGAGTGTTCCCCAAATTCTCGACGAACCCAATGTCCGGCGTGGAGCCCTGCGTACGTACCTTGTCCTCGTGTGTGCAACGCAACGACTAGAGCGACCGGCAGCCAAGGATAGCCGAATACGACGCCAACTGCCGACAGCGGCTCCCAGCTTGCACAATCAGCTATTCCTGCTGCGGTCAGGAAGATAAAAATACGGTCAGTTCCCGTAGGATGGCGGAGGCAATGGTAGTGGAGGACCGGTCAGCGGACCCTAAGCGCTTCTTCTGCCACATGTGCAATGTGGAGATTAACATTCCCAATGCGGATTTCACCTGCCCCCTTTGCGCCAACGGCTTCGTGGAGGAACTGCCGGCTAATGCGCCGGAGATGGCTTCCCCTGCTGCGGCCGCCTCGAGCGGTGGTCTATCCGGAAGCAGTGGCTCCTCTGGCTCTCATGACACGCTGAGCCGGGGCAGCTCGTCGGGCGGATCTCAAGTCAATGTGGAGTCGCTGCGGAACGACATTGTGTCACTGCTGAATATGCGGAATGTGCCGAATCTGGAGATCACCATCGAGCCAAACCGGCGTCACAGCAACGTGGTGCACTTGGGCGGCTTCGGCGGAGCATCGGGCAGTGGCTCCGGCGGAGGCCTTACTGCCGGTGGACGTGTGCGGCCAGCCAACCTAGACCGACTGGACAACGTGCTGTTTGACTTTCTGCAGAGTTTGCCCCTGGCCGGCGCCACTGCTGAAATAGTGACCGGCCCGGGCGGAGGAGGTGGGGGCAACTCCCACATGTTCTTCATGGGCAACCCGGGAGACTATGCGTGGGGCCGCGAGGGTCTGGACACCATTGTCACACAGATGCTAAACCAAATGGAAACTTCGGGACCGCCGCCGCTGTCGACGCAGCGCATCAACGAGATACCCAATGTGCAGATTACCGCCGAGGACGTGGAGCGCAAGATCCAGTGCTCCATTTGCTGGGACGACTTCAAGATTGACGAGACAGTTCGCAAGCTGCCCTGCTCACATCTCTACCACGAGAACTGCATTGTGCCATGGCTGAATCTGCACAGCACCTGTCCGATCTGCCGCAAGTCACTGGCAGAAGATGGCAGCGATGCTGACGAAGAGTTTGTCTTGCTCGACGGTTTCGGTGGCGGAGAGAACGGGGCGGAGGGCAGTAACGCTACAAGGAGCTCGGCCCCAAGCGCCATAGGAACACACAATCCTGCGACCGCCAGCAACAGCAGCACCGCCAGCAGCCAGACTCCGGCGGACAGAGCCCGAGCAAGACCTGAGGCCACCACCAATCCCGCCCAACCACGCAACAATGTGTTTACCTTTGACGACGACAACATGTTTCTTGATTAACTGGCGAAGGCTCGGGTGGGGTGGAATCGGACCGACGCAATGGATCGATGGATTGATATTCAAAATTAAGCCAATTATTGGCAGCGGCTTTAGCAGTTTAGCCCTAATATATACAATTAATCATATGTATTTATAATAGTTTCTCCTCACGCTTACTTTTGTTGTTGTTCAAAATAACGATTTGTAATAAACAACACGGAATATAAGTAAAGTTCCGTTGGCTCTGCAAAAAATCAACCTAAAGTTGACTGTTAATTGCTCTATTTTTTGTATAATGGAAACTCCTTTGACTTGTACTATGGATACTACGATATTTATATGATATATATATTATATTATGTACGTATAATCATAGTGTATATAGGATATAGATTAATAAATTACACAACTTGCATTACACATAAATATTTAACAACTTGACGACAACAGAACACCTGTAATACTGTCCTCTGTGAAATTGAGTAACATTCTAAAATAAAAATTGACAAAGTAACTTATTGAACATCGGATTTTAATTGAAAACCCTTCAAAGTTTGTAAACATATTTTTAAAATTCTGAATTCTGAATTTTGCATGTTTCCAATGTCCAACTGGAAAGCTACACTCCGTGAGACAGCTGATTAATGCCAGGTGGCAACGCTGTCGAAATGTTTAAATTGTTTTTTAAAGCGGCAGCAGCTTTGTACAGGCTTAAGCACTTTTTAAGAGCAGAAAAAATGTAAAAAGTCATTTATACGGATGAGGGCAAGCCGTAGGACATTATTTAAGCATGAAACACGAAAGCAATAATGAGTTTGTGGTCCTCACAGAAGTGGTAAGTAATTAATAACAAAGAAATTGGCTTAGGAGCATATTTAAAATTCTGGAAATTAATAGGTACAAAAGCAATATGTGCTCTACCTGGAGCGTCAGCTGCATGAGAACGTCTGCGCCTGGGCTGGTAAGTCAAGGAATCGCCACAAGCCCACAGCCTGGGCCTGCATCCCGGAGAGCGTGCATCAACTGGAGCAGAAGGCAGTGAAGGCCTGTATGGCTGCTCAGATCTATCAGAGGGTCATGGTCAAGACAGTGAGTTTATATGAGAGTTGTATCCAAAATCCCCTATCAACGTTTCAATCCGCAGATAGCCGCTGTGCGAAGAAGCACGCAGGAAGGTCGCCTGGCCGAGATTCTGTTCGATCAGATGCAGAGCCAGCCAACGGCAACTGTCGAGGATGTGGCGCCAGCCAAGTCAGTGGAGCCTTTGTTAGATAAAGGCACTCAAACAACATGGAATGAATACTCCTACAACGGCCATAATTCCAATGGAGAGGAAAGCTACGAACTGCGTCGAAAAATCGATATGTTTCAGGCCAGACTCCAGGAGTCGGCGGAGGTCAAAGAGCCAATCTGTCGGCGCTGCCGGTCCAAGAACGTTGAAAAGAAGCAACAGCTACTCCCAGATCAAGGATCACCGCTCTCTGAAACCGAAGATGCAGTGGCTCAAGAGCTGGCTATGCTGTTTGGTGACGACCACACCGACCTGAATGAAATCTTCGGTATCGAACCTTCCGCTGTAACAGACGATCCGCAGATATCAGCGATTCTGGAGGAGATCGAGAATGCCGAGCTGCCTAGCTCCAGAAAGACTGAAGATCCACCCTCGCCCACCTCTGAGCCACAGCTCAGCCAGGAACTGGATCTGCGCCAGAGTCGTTGGCCCTGCGAACTCTACGTTCAGAGGATGAGGCTCAACGCATGTATGATCCGTGCACTGGAGGCGGACTGGCGGTGCGAGGACCGATTGCGGCACAAGTTCCATGAGCTCTTCGGCGAAGATAGCGACGATGAGTTTGCCACTCAAATCTCCAGCCCCTCCATCGACCTCGCAGATGAAGTGCTGCTGGCCAGTTGTGTGTTCCGCATTCGCCCGTGGATAGTGCGACATTTAATGAGTCCGCTGGAGGAGGGGCTCATCGCCAATCGATTTCTGTTCAAGAAGCTGGCCAAATTGTTGGCCCACTCCATTGTCGTGGTTAATCCGTATTGTTCGGATACGCAGATTAAGCAGGCAGTAGAGCACTTGTTCTGCTTGCGGCCCAGTGGTATCCAAAGCGCTTATGATCTGGATAACTTGCCCCCTTTAGATGTGGACAAATTTGAGGTGTGAAGGCATAAACTCTAGCAATCAGACTTTATGCATCTGAAAGTCTCATTGAAAACTGCAAGGTGGACTGGAGTGATTCCGAGCTATAAAGTCTATACAGTTTATATATTCTTGATCGGCCATGTCCATTTGTCTGCAATTGCGCAGACTCTATTAGTATTAAACTTTCAAACGGAAATTAATAGACCAAAAAATATAACTTCGTTGATTTTAAACATATCTGCAAAGGAACGACCGGCTTCCAGAGCTCCTTTCTTAATAAGAATTATATTTAAATCGAATTTAGCAAAGACACTATTAAGAAAGAAACCAATTTTTTAAGAAAAAACGTGAATCTTCTAAATCTCGATCTGTTTCATAATTGATCTTTGGATTCAAGCCCTTAAAAGGTTATCCAATTACACAGTCAAAGCTCTTCCACTTTATAATTTGCTCAGCGAACTGGGTACCAAAAACACAGTCGGATATTTTGTTTTTTGTGGTTTCTTTAAATTATAATTAATTCAATGATTACAATAATTTTTCTTGCTGCACATCTCTCTTCTCATGTTTTTATAATTATATAAATTTTAATATATTTAATAAACGATACATAATATAGTTGTTTCCTTTTGACGATTTGCTGCGGCGGACGTCAGCAACTGCTTAAGACGAATCCGATTCCTCCAGAGCAGCAGCTATGCCCCACTACTACGGTTGTTACTTTTACGGCTGTGTTGGTTGTAGTTCTTTCAATTGTGGCTGCTGTATCTGATTTTGTATCAGAGTCTGCTTCTGCTGTTTCTGCTTTCGTTTGCTGTTGCGGTGTTGCTGGTGGTGATAGATTGGTTGTGGCTGCTGCAGCTACATTGGGTGTGGTTGTTGTTGTTGATGCATCTCTCGCGGTGATCATCATCAGAGGCACTACCTAGTGTCGGGAATTTGATTTGTGTTTGCCGCCGCCGCCGCTGCATTAGCGTTCTGTTTGTATTTCTGCTGGGACGCTGCCGGATTGGCCGTGGACTGCTGTTGCTGCTGCTGCTGCTGTGGCTGCTGCGACGAGCCCGTGGCCATCTCCGCGGGCGGCGGTCGGCCGCCACGTCTGTCGATGCCTCTGTCAGCTGTTGGCTTACTGCCAGCTCCGCTAGCACCACCTCCGGATGCTGCAGTGGCTCCTGCTCCCGCCACTCCTCCTCCGCCACCGCCTGCTGTGCCACTCGTTTGTGTTGTGTTGGCCTTTTTGTTTTTATAGCGGTACTCGTCGCAAACAAAGTCCTCCGGCGAGGTCTGCTGCATTTGATTCACCTGTCGCACCATCGCCGGCTGTGCCTGCTGCGGCTCCTGCTGCTCCACATCGGCATTGTTGTTCAGCAGCGTCTCTGCCTGCGCCTCTGCCTCTGCATCCTCCTGCTGCTGCTGTTGTTGCCCCTTATTTACATTATCACTCTTGGCCAAGCTCTCGTCGGAGGCATTCAAGTCCAACGCCTCTGTGCAGAGCATTGATAGCATCAGCGACTGCACAAACATGGAGCTGCAAGGAGAAGGGTGACATTGTCAGGCAGTCCGGGGAAGCTATCCAAATCCATAGATATGGAACGTGGAAAACACTCACCGATCTGCCCTCTTGCGCTCCACATTCGCCCATTCGGCCTCGGTGAGGGTGGGCTGCATGAACTGGGCCAGTAAGAGGGACTCGCCAGCTGCCGCGCCTCCCTGGCCTCCCGTTTGACCGCTGGCTCCGGCTCCGGGTCCCACTCCGATTACACCTGGTCCGCCGTTGCCGTTGGCCGCTCCACCGACGCCAACACTGATGCCCAGGGCATTGCTGGCGCTGCTGCTACTACCGACCGCCTGCAGGATGAGACATTGGAGATTAGTGGACATTTGAATCAGGGGATGCTGGCCAGCGGGATGAACTACTTCTCTGGCATTGAGGCTGTTGGCGGCCAGACTCGACTGAGTCTGCGAATGATTGCTGGCCGATGTCGAGAAGCTCGCTGTCACCGGCCACTCGGTGGTGCGCAGATTGGGCGGAGCCGTGCCTCCACTGCCGCCGCCGCTGCCGCTTCCAACTGCGCCACTCCCTCCGCCTCCGCTGCCTGCTCCGCTGATCACCTCGGCCATGGCGGCATTCGAGTTCGATGTTGAGACTATGGGATGCCCGCGCCTTGGCAGCCGATCGATTTGGCGCGATGCCTAAAATAACGCAAGAGCGCAAAAACAAGAGACAACGAAAGTCGCAGTTTCCTTATACACACAAATAAAACATAATAGACGTGGAAATGGACGCCTCCCTTACCGTCACCTGCTGCCGGTCCAACTGCATCTGCATCTGTAGCTGCTGCAATTGCGATGTGGGCGGTCCGCCTCGCCGCACGCCGGAAAGCTGCGAAAGCAATTCCGCGATGGGATCCACCGATTCCCGGCCAGAGGGTGACAGGGCCGATAGACCGCTCGAGGAGCTAAAGTGCATATTGGAGCGTCGCGTCCGAGGGCCACCAAGGGTGCGTCCAGGGATCCTGCGCACTCCACCGCCATGACGGATTGCAGAGGGCTCGTCGTATTGTCTAAAGGTTAAGGCAACCAAAAAGGATTTTACAAAGAAGATAATATAGCTACCTAAATAGGAGATTATCGGTGAAAAATAGCGACTACAAATATTTTATGGAGTTATAACAAGGCCTTTAGATGCATCGAGCAATTTTTAACGACAAGAATATGCAAGAGTAAAAATAAACTCATTAAAAATATATACACAGCTGGCACTGACACTGGCAATGTTTATCTGATTTTTGAATTAAAAGTATAGAACGGAGAGAACACAAATTTAAGTGAAATAATTTGAAAAAGTTCCTTTGAGAAATGAAATCGTGTAGTCTTAGGTAGCTTTGTTATAAGTAATAAAAACTAAAAAAATCGAAACATAGGAATCTTTGCAATTCCTTACTACCCTAAAAACCTATAGTCTACGATGCAGCTTGGCAGAATTAATGTCATTTGAAAAGTTCATAATATCGATTGTTTTGTGTGTTTTTGAAAAGGATATCAAAAAGGAAATCAGCTCGCGCGGCCCCTGCCTGTGCTCCAATGTTAGGTGACCAGCAAAGTCATCTGTGACTAGATTCGGTTCGCCGCCCGGCAATCCGGCACAGACGGGACAGACCACCTCCAGACTGGTCTCCGTGTGCTCGGCAGAGACGTGCTCCAGTAAAGTGGCATCGCTGAAGCCCATCTTCTTGCAGTAGGGACAGGTGAAGCTCTGCGGTTGATCCGAGGTTAGCATCTCGCCGCCAAAGTACAGCTCGATGTCGGAGCGGGTGAGGATGCACTGCATGGGGTGCTCGACCAAATGGCGCGTCGAGGTGACGCCATCCTCGTAGCAGTCGGCGCACAGGTCGTAGTCATAGCAGATCAGGCACTTG
Organism: Drosophila pectinifera; assembly: GCA_008042775.1. NCBI lineage: Eukaryota > Metazoa > Arthropoda > Insecta > Diptera > Drosophilidae > Drosophila > Drosophila pectinifera. The sequence goes on from VNKC01000621.1 coordinate 10,384, forward strand.
TAGCGCCTGCCGTTGAAGTTGCTCTTGAGACACGAATCGCAGCTGACACCTGGACGAGAGTAGTAGTAGGGTGAAGATGTTATTCTTCAGGCTCTAAGCACTCCTAGGACTCACCTTCATGTCGACTCATTATTTGGCAGCGGCAGTAAGCTTCGCTTCCACTTCCTGGCGTTCAGGAGACCCTCTGCCGCTGAAGTTGGCGATGGCTTGCTTGCTGCGTTCGGTTTGCGTGGGTTTATGTTTTTATTGTTGTCCTTGTGGGCTTCGGTTTCAGAGGATTCTAGGATTCAGCGGAACTGGAAGGTAGAAAGAGCAGGCACTCCGTTAGACAAGACAAGAATTAGAGAAGGGGTTAGGGGGATGCGTGGCCTGGCGCTCTCTTCTTTTGTTTTCTCTTCCTCTACATTCCTTCCTCGCCACTATTTATTTCTTTGCACCATGCTTTCTCGTGCCCACGATTACGGTTCTTTCTTTTCGCCGTTCCGTTTGCCTTGCGAATGACAGGGTGAAGCAAAGGCGCTGAGGCACACAAAAACGGGGCTCTCCGCCCCCGCTGCTACCGCACACACCCACGAACTGCAAACTGCGCTGGGGCAACCAACGAATTATTCAATACAATCGAAAGCGCGAGCCATCGAAAAATTACATTTAACACTTCGCCGCTGGCGGGACGGTGGGGGGTTAATTGCTTTATTGCCCGCCCCCTCGATGCCGCTGCTCAGTAAACATTTATTTTTAACTTTTTGGTTTCGCTTTGCGAAAATTTTCAACGATGTCGTGGGCTTTTCTGCCCCTCACCTCACCAACACTCCATCAAAATATACCTTAAATATACCACGAAAATGAGTAAGAAGGTGTCGAACTTGGGTGAACTACGCTTTTTTACCGCACGTCTGGCAACGCCGTCAGTGGATATTCTATTAGCAAGCCACAGTCGTGGGCATTCTAATAGGAGTGGTCTGTGCGGCGAGAGCTTTGGCAAGAACTTTGCGCAGACGGGGCAGCTGAGAAATAACAGTAGGCTGTTTTAGTTTGTCACTATTTATAAGCTTATGCGTCGCCTGCTCTTTGCCTGAGTTTTTTGGCCATTATTCATCAATTTCCGTGCACTCATCTCACCGAACACACAGGCACTGCGTTCACTGGTGTGTGTCTGTGTTCACACACCAATTGGGTTCTACGCAATTGCAAATTGGGATCTCTTTTGTTCGCCGCCGCGTATTTTTGCACACAAGATGCTCCCGATGTGTGTTATTGTTGTTGTGGCTACTGCTATATTGCAGTTTTGTTGTACACCGTTTTCGGGGGACTTTTCAAGGGGTTTTCGATATCGCTTTTACAGTCACAACGTACTTTGACTTGCTGCGGCATGGGCTATTTTATGGTTGCTCTAAAACACTGGCGCACGCGAAAATTAATAATTGAAACGAAAATAAGTTATATCGAAGTGAAAAGCTTTTCCTGACCTGCAGTAGGACCGTGCGCGGATGGCGGCAAAATACTGATTCTCAATAAATACCGAAGAGTGAATTTTCCTAAACCAGTGTACAATCCCTGGAATGTGAATTTGTTTCTTTTTTTCTAGAATTTATTAAATTTTAAATTAATATTTCTTAATCTTCTAGCTTTTCGGGCGGTGGTCCGCAAGGCTGCAGCATGCGCTCCATCAAGTTGAACCGCACCCGTGCTTTCGATTCGTTTTCGGCTATGGCAAAGTAGTTGAGGATGTCGTAGTGGCCCATGTAGCTGGCCAGAGAATCGCGATGTTGGTTGGTTAGCCACTCAAATTTGGTGGTATCTGCATGCCCGGTTCCGATGTACTTGCTCTGTAGATGCTCCAGCTGGCTGTGGATGTTGTAGCGCTCTCCCATTTTCTTTTAGTTGTTTTAGGAATTGCAGGGAAATCGACTGTACGAAGAGCGTTTAGTTTTTCTGTTGTGATTTTGCGGTACAATGTGACCAGATAAGGATAAGAAAGATATCCGAGGCGTTACGGCGTTATTGGCGCTAAATGCGACGAGCACACTGAGATTTCCAAGCGGAACAGGGCCATCGAACTAGGATTTCTTTAAAAATTCTTCAAATGATACATTTTGAAACACGAAAATAAATATATTTCCACTTTATTTCACACACTAAACTAATGTGCGGCCGCACATGTCTGTAGGTGCTAATATCATGCTAATTAGAACCCAACTAATTACCTTTTTAGAACCCTAGATCCGGATCAGGTGATTTGCGCCTGTAAATATCCCAAACAGACAGTGAAAAAGGAGCCCGATGGCAAAGAGGAGCTCAAGGTCAAGGACGAGGATGGATCGGCCTTGGAGACACCCGAGTGGAGGGCGGAATTTAACCTAGGGAGACGCTACCAGGCCTCGTACAACATCGCTCCCACAGACATTACGCCGGTGATCGTGTCCGCAGCACATTTCTCCGATGCCGCAGAGCAGAAGTGCGCCCGCGTCGTGATGCCCATGATGTGGGGCATGATCCCCTTCTGGCACAAGGGAGATTATAGGCGTCACGGCCTCACCACCAACAACTGCCGGCTGGAGCACCTGATGGATTCCAAATTGTATCGTGGCCCGTTTAAGCGCGGCCAGCGGTGTGTGGTGATCTGCGAAGGCTTCTATGAGTGGCAGACGGCAGGTCCGGCCAAAAAACCCTCGGAACGGGAGGCCTACTTAGTCTATGTGCCCCAGGAGGGTGATGCCAAGATCTACGACAAAAGCACCTGGTCGCCGTGCGATGTGAAGCTGCTGCGCATGGCCGGGCTCTTTGATGTTTGGGAGGACGAGAGCGGCGACAAGATGTACAGCTATAGTATTATTACCTTCCAGTCCAGCAAGATCATGTCCTGGATGCACTATCGTATGCCAGCGATCCTCGAAACGGAGCAGCAGATGAATGTGAGTTTCAGTAGAGTCCAGATAACTGTGGAAAATATATTGATTTTAAAATACACACATTTCTCTTACAAATAGGATTGGCTGGACTTTAAGAGAGTGAGTGATTCGGAGGCCTTGGCCACCTTACGTCCGGCTACCTCTCTCAATTGGCATCGGGTGGCCAAGACGGTGAACAATTCTCGAAACAAGAGCGAGGAGTGCAACAAGCCCATCGAGTTGGCCGCCAAACCCGCAAAGCCGCCCATGAACAAGACGATGATGGCCTGGCTAAATGTGCGCAAGAAGCGGGAAGATCAGATCAAGGCAGAACAAAGCGAGCCCAGTGGGGATGAGGAGGAGCTGGCGGTGGCCGATAGTAGGATAACCAAGCGCAGAACCTCCTCTGATGGATCGGAACCCACCGACAGTCCGGCCAAGAGGCCGCGATTCAGGGATTTTAAGAGGGTGGCGTTCATCCAGCACAGCACCGGCTGCAGCAGTGACAGCAGCGAGGTGAAATCGGCCGAGGGATAAACCTGTCCATCCAGAGATTCACTAGCTCCTATAGTTTTGTAGTACATTAAGTTTATTTTCATTAAAAAACCGAAATATTTGCTTCAATACCCTAAAGTTCTAAGCATTATTATCATCATCGATGTTGTTGCGGCTTAATTACAAAAATTTGAACTTAGAGACTAAATACTTTGCTTTAATTGTTTGTTTCTTGAAGTGGAGAGATGCTTAATTAATACTAATTGTATGTTTGAACTTGTAATCAAATGGGTTTATTTGGAGATTTGGGTTTGTGATACATTTTTTTGAGCGCCACTGTATTGAGCTTGCAAGTTTTCATTTTCGTTGTCGCTGCATAAATTTCAATTAAAAACAAAAGGAGAAAAGCTGCACAGCGAAGCGAATTTGTGTGTGTTTTGCTCATATATACTTGGCCGAAAATGAGCCAATAATTAATGGGAAATGGTGTCAATGTTAATGGCTGTTCTGGCGGGAAAAAGGTGTATGTCAGTGAAGGTGGTGGTGCACTTGTGATTGCTTACAATTATAAATTTTTTGTATATTAGACTACGAATTGTATATTTATATGTACTGTGAAATACAAGGGAATACTCAACACACATGAACCTTAATTCTACATAGAATCGATGGAAAAGTTTAGAATTCAAAGGCCGTAAAGCGATGTATATATATTATTCCCTTTTGTGGCGTAAAACTTTAATTGTAAATACTTTGCACGGCCAACGAGAGCGGGCTACTATGGGAAATGGGAGGAGTGACGGTGTAGCGAAGACGTAGCACACACGAAAAAATATAGATATCAGAGTCGTGTGTTCATGTACGTGACTGCCGGTTATGTACTTAAAATGCTATTTACGAGATTACAATTTGCATGCTGATGCTCGGGCTGAAATATTTCAACAATGTTAAGATGGATTGCACTTGAGAAGAGGTTCAGAAAGAGAGACACAAGAGATAAAGGGGGAGTTGGGAGGAAGGGAATGGGATATTACTCAAACGGCGTGCTAAACATGTTGATGTTCAGGTCCTCGAAAGTGGTCGGCGCACTGTGATCGAGCATCTGCAGCATATCGGAGAACTCTTGGCCCTGTGGCTGTCCACCTGCCCCAGCCGGTCCCCCGGGATGGGCATGCGGATGGTGCGGATGTTGTGCCGTTGGATGCGGCGGATGTGGATGCGGATGCCCACCGGCCTGTTGCCAATCCCACATGCCCGGTGCATTGGGCGGCGGTGGTGGCGGGGCTGCTTGATATGCTCCCGGCTGTGGTTGTTGACGGTTTCCGTTGCCGGCACTGAGCTGGGTGTAGGTTGGGCCACTCGGCGACCTGGCCGGACTCGTCTGCTGGTACTGATAGGCCTCGGTCACGGGCTGCTGCTGCTGTTGCTGTTGTTGGGGACGTAGCGCTGCCCAGGAGTTGGGCGCCACGGGCGTGGGCGAAGTGCCCGACTTGGGAATCTTGGCCAATGGCGAAGGTCCCCCGCCGCCTGCGCTATACGGCGAATGCGTGGTATCGTAACTATAGCCCACCGGTGTGGTCTGGGCTGATCCTGGTCGCTGCTGCTGCTGCTGCTGTTGGGGAGTGGGTGCCTGCATAGCAAGCATGTGCGTCTGATACATGCCGTCATTGGTAGCACTGCCCACTGGGGTCAGCTCCCGTCGTGCATAGTCCACTCCGGGGGCGGCCTGCACGTAGACATGTTGCTCCTGCTGCTGCTGCTGTTGTTGTTGTTGCACTTGTTCGGGCGTGTGAGCTGCGGCTGCCGCATCCAAGGGAGCACCGTGCATGGTCTTCCCAGAGCTATTGGTGCACACTATGTACTCCACCTCGTCGGTGTAGGGATTGAGGAAGGCATACGCCTGCGTGCGCAGCCACACGTACTCCGAGTTCTTTGCCCGGGCTCTGTACAGGAGCGAGAACATCTGTCCCTTCTGCTTCAGTACCTGATCAAAGCTCTCCTTCATGTGACTCTGGTCTTCCGGATGGAAAAAGTCGTAGCAGATCTTTCCCAGGAGCTCGGTGGGCGTATAGCCCAGAATGTTGAGCACCCGCTGGTCAACGAACGTGAACTTGCCATCCATGGCGTGGCGCGTTATGAACTCACTCTGATTGTTTGAACCGCTCATATCGTTCGCCGCCGTCGAGGTGACCTGCAGCCGACCAATGGCCACCAAGCAGCAGTGCGAAGTCATATCATCCACGTCGCGCTCCATGTGCATGTTAGGGAACATGTCCGTTGGCGGCCAGTTCTTAATATAGCCCGTGCAGTGCACCACGGCGTAGTTGGTGCCATCGCGCGACGGACCCAGTGAGTTGCGTTGCTTGAGGCGGTTTAGGTGCCCGGAGACCATGGATTCCGAATTCACATTGCCCACACGCATCCGACAGATGAAGCCACGCCGGGCGCCCATGCTCAGGCGCATGCTGGACTGGTGGCCCTCCTTCTTCACTGTGCCGGACTTCAAATCCAGGATACGTCCAGCATTCTGCGACTCCTGCGTGGACAGCTGCTCACGGATCTTCTCGCGATCGTCGGGATGTATGTGCTCGTAAAGGCTAGTGCCATACCAATCACTTTGCGTGTAGTTCAAGACCGGAGTCACCGAATCGGAGACATAGATCACCCGACCCGAGTCGCAGGAGACGACGAAGAGGAAGCCATCAGCTGCCTCCAAAATGAGATGCTTCAGCTCCTGGTCGGTGAGGAACGAGGGCTTGTAGGTGCCATCACTGCTGGTATTGCCAGTGCCACGTAGAGCCTTCATGTGCGCCACTGCCATGCGCAGGATGGTCAATTTATCTGGTTTCCTGGCCAGGGCACTGCAGGTGGGCACCATGTCCGATAGTTCCGTGATGTACGCAGTCATCTTGTTGCGACGCCGCCGCTCGATCTCACAGTGGTTCTCGCGGCTAGCAAACCGCTCCTTGTCCTGTATGTTGGCCTCGTCCATGCTCGGAATGCGTAATTAGCAAGCGAGCAAACCAAGTTCGTCGTAATTTGGGTCGCCTGTGTGCTCTGGAAAAGTAAGAAGAGGAAGAGACGAAGGTGAGGTTCGCGGAATCACTGGAGGAGGGGGGAACGGTGGTTGGTATTTTGTCTACGTCGTGCGTGTGTGTGTCTATGTGTACTTGAAAACGACTAGAAATTTGTGTTTTTAGTCCGCTTTTCACAACTCCACTTACAATTGGTTCGAGTGTGTGGGTTTTCAGCACACCCAAGCTCCTTAATTCGGTTCTTTCGTGCGCGTTGTGAAACGTTTTACCATTAAATCAGTACTTTTTCTTCCACTTTTTTTTTGTAAAATCTCTGTTTACTGCATGCAGTATGACCGCTTTTGAATAAAACCCTCGGATACAAGAAAAATACTAAATATACCACATAAACATGGCAGTCCTAGTGGTAGTGAAATTGTCTATAGTCACAGCGAAGTCTCAAACCAACCAGTATACTGAGTTGACCGTTTTTTTTAAATTGATTCATATTATGAATATATCATTCATACAATTTTTTTTTTCCTCGAAAAACTAAATTAAATTAATATGTCGTGCTTTAAAACCTCTTTTTAAATAACCATATCATCAGTGTCCATTTAAAAATAATAACTTGTCCTCCCTCTACACATTTTAAATCCTAATATATTTTCTAGACTCCAGGGGTCAGCGCTCATTTTTCTTATAAGCTATATCCATACCTATGGACCTTAAATATTAGCTAAATACAGTTTCGTTTTATATTTTATTTATTTGCCTTAATAAGAAATCAAACTTTATTGATTTAAAATGTTATCTCTAAATATAAGCTTTCTAAACTATTATTGCTAGACCTCAGACTCCAGTCATGCCTAATTCCAAGGAGTATAACATTTGAAAGGCCTCCATCCCGCTAAAGAAAAACCAAAAATAAATCGAAGGACATTTCTCTGATATTGTTGTCAGTATTTAATGGTATTACAGCATTGCGTTGTCTTACATATATCAAATATAATTTCATAAATACATTTTTATTTTTTTAGTCATAACTAGGCGCAGTATCGTAGTGTTACGTACTAGGATTCATTAAAAAATTAAAAGTTAATTATTAATAGTGGCAATAACATGTCTCCATTTATTCCTATCCGGATTCATACTTGTAACAAAAATAGTAAGCTTGCGCTCTCCACTTCGCACATTTTCTTTCTTTGTTCTTCGCGTATTACGTTTTCTTTCAGTTTTTTAATACAATCTTAGGTAAAGTTTTCCGCTGTTCTTATCCTTCCTTCATCATGTTTGTATTCTGCTTGGTATTGTTTGTTAATTAATTATTGGCAATTTTCTAACTGCATGCTTGATTTACTCCATTTTACATATTTCCATATTTCATTCAAGCTGTTGGTACAACATACAAGTCTTTTGTTCTATGTTTAAAGTAAGGTATATTATATATTAAGTCTGCATTAAAATACGTGCACTACTTAGGTGTAATTTAAAATGCGCGGCTCCATTTAAAATTGCTTAGGCGTGCTCAAAATACGTCATTTTGTGTGGTGTTGGTGTGATTTGTGGTGTGGTGTCTTTTGTGGAGTGGTTTTGGGATGAACTACCGCGGTCTAGATTAAACTTCAGCATAATTCGTTGACTAGAAGTTAACTTAAGTACTTAATGCTAGCTAACATTAGATTTTAACACGCTCTTGCAGTTTATATTTTGGTTTTCGTGCATAAGTATTTCTTCTTCGATCAATCTTTTCTCTTTTTTCAACAATTTGTGCTGCAGATATATTTGAGTTGTATCGTGTGTATATATAGGAAAGTCTTAAGCGTTTCCCTGCTGGAAAGTAGTCAATAATTGCTTTTATTTCATCCTCTTAGCCAAATTAAGGTCCTTTTCAGTTGCTGCAAGCTTAAACATAACTTTTCAAATCCATTAACAATTTTATTATTTTGCATTTCAAAACATTTAGCACCAAAATGATTATTATTCGCCAAATAAAGTATCAAAAGTTATATTTCTTTGATAATTTTGATAATTTGCACATCGTTTGGAATTTAGACATAAAGGGAAAAAATTAAGGAAAATTTGCAACAACTGTTGGTAATCAATTAAAATTCAACTTCAAATACAATTAATTCCTAGACAATACTTTGGTTTTATACTTAGTATGAACGCGCTGTTCAGAGCTTTGCAAAAAATTGAAAAACGTTGAGAAATCTCGATTGAACATAATACATAGTTTTGGCTCTCAGGCGCACTTACTCATAACATCACAAAAAAATTAAACATATATATATGGGTAGATTGATGGTAGCGATATAGAGTGTGATAGTTTCGCTCCTTCACTATATAACGCTGTCTAAACTAACGAATGAATCTTCCGTTGATCGCCAGCGAAAATAATATGCCTGTCTCTCCAAAATAGTGTATTATTTTTGCGCTCGTTTGCGTCCAAATGCATCGACTTTGATTTCGAGTAAAGGTTGCGCTTGGCTAGGAAACAAGGTGCCTCCTACGTGGTGTAGGTACGGATAACGTCCCGGATGACCGCCCGGCACAGCGGACACTGGCCGCCGCCAGCGCCACGCCACTGTTCGATGGCGCAGTCGTAGCACATGCACATGTGCCCACACATGTACAGGACCGAGTCAATGGGGTTCTCGTAGCAGATGGTGCACTCCGCACTGGAGTCGGTGCTCTGCTGGTCGCTCAGGCTGTCCTTCCACTTGTTGGCCGCATTATTCGTGCTGTTGGCAATGGGCTGCAAAGGGAAGAAAGGATACAGATTAGTATTTAAAGAAGAAGAAAACTATTGGCTCAAAGCTAAGCCCTTGAAGGGTGTATTTTCCGGGGACACTCACCTCAATATACTGACTGCTGGTGGTGCTGATGAGGGTGCCGCTGGAGCAGGCTCCTGCCAGGATGCCGCTGGAACTAACCGTGGCCGTGGTGGGCCTGGCGGTCACCTGGCCGTTGATATCGTGTGAGCTGCTCGCCGGCGGCAGGTTCACCACCAGAACGGTGCCTCCGCCATTCGGCTGAATCTGGAGGATGTCTCCGTTGGACGGCATGCTGATCATCCGGCTGCCATTAGCTCCGCCTGCCGAGGCCAAGGTGCTCGTGCTCTGGGCCACGCTCAACTGGGAGGGATGGTGGTGCAGCAGCTTGGCCGTGGCTCCGGCATTCAGACTGCTCATCGACTCGGTCATAGGCAGCATGCGGGAACTGGAGCTAGAGCTGGCGGCGGCTATGCAGGCGGAGGAAGAGCTGCTGGCATTCACCTGCGGCTGAGACGGATACGCCACCATGTTGGGCAGCTGTTGGCGGAACATGCGAAGCGACTGTGTCGAACCGTAGACGTCGAGGAAGGCCCACAGCTGGAGCGACTGGTCCACATGCATCACCACCACGGCGGGACCGTTGTTCTTGCTGATGCTCACCTCGCCGTTGGGCGCCACAAAGAAGGCGATCTCATCGCCGCGCTGAGGGGCAGCCGCAATGTCCTTGCTCACCACCCAATACTCCGGACGGTCCAGCAGGAAATCGGAGTCATTGGGCAGATCGTTGGGCTGCAGCATCGCGGGATTGCAGGAGGTCAGTCCCAACGCCAAGGCACCCACGTACATCTGCTCCGTCTTCAGGACCTGCACGATTAGCTTCTCCCCAATGCGAATGGGACGCGCCGTGAAGACGTAGCCCTGGCAGAAGTCGGACTCCGTGCGAGAGGCCACAAAGCGATCCTGCGACAGCCGCACATTTCGTCCCTTGGTGTTGTGGAAGGGCACGGGTATCAGTCTGCCGTTGGCATTGTAACGCAGCGGTGGCAGTCCATTGGCCAGATCGTGGGCGATGGCCGCCTGCTCCACGCTGCTCACGGAGCCACCGTTGCCGGCCAAGTGCAGGGACTGCAGCGAGGGCATCACGTGGCGCTCCAGATCGTGCTCGATGGCACCACTGTGTCCGGGCAGGGATCGGCGAGACTGCTGGTGCGGATGATGAGCCATAAGACCGGAGGACGCAATGGCAGCCGGCTGGGCCATCTGCTGTTGCTGCTGGGCAGGCACAGGCGCCGCCGTCGGCTGCTGGTACATGTAAATGCGGGAGTCCAGGAACTCAATGCCCGTGCAGTTGCCATAGATGTCGATTACCGTCCACAGCATACCGCGTGTATCAATCCCGGAGAGTATCACGCCCTTCTCCTCGTTGTTTATCCCGTAGATCACATCGCCGGCTCCATTGACATAGTAGTAGAGGATGTTGTCCTTCTCGCAGTACTGCTCGTGCAGGGCCTTGGCCCAGAATCCGGGCCGGTTGGTTAGATCTGGACAGGCATACTTGGGCAGCGATCCCTCCAACGAAGCGGGATCGTTGCTGGTGAACCCGAAGCGAATACCGCCGTTCCAGTTGTTCGAGATCTCGGCAAACTTCACGCAGATCCTCTCGTTGATCCTCACAGGGCGGGCAGAGAAGGTGATCGCCCGGCAGAAGCTCTCGAAGCGACGGGCCAGGGTTCCATCTCGCGACAGCCGGATGTTGTCGCCATGCACGGTATGGAATTGCAGCGGGGGCAGGTTGTTGGGACCAGGACAGGATGAGGGTGAGCGGCGAACTGCAATGCGAAATAAGAGGGTAGACAATTTGGTTAGTTTTGGTTATCAATCAAATACAGTCCAAGCTAAGCTTAGAGTTTCATAAGCCACTCTTTTCCACAGATCTCGTAAAGTTTTGTCCCATAAATCCCTCCAAAGTCACCTTTTTCGCATTCAACTAAGTGCTACCTTCCCACAATCCCTTTATCTATTTTGTTTCATCTTCAGCTACATTGTCTTAAGGTCTTTTTCCGATCTTTTTTCGGAATGCCAGCTCGCTCACACCGTATCGAGTTACGCATCTACGAAAGATTTCTATTTGTGGCTTCAGGTAGCCAAAAAATTCAACAGTTTAGTATACACAGCCAGCCATGTGTTGGCGATCGAATTACGCAGGAGCTCCGAACTGATCTTGCCGAGGAGAGTCAATAACCCCCAACCCAAAGACCCAAATTTAGTCGGTTTTCAAGCCCAGCAAGGGCACGTGACTGGATTGAAGATTATTAAACTATTCCTCCGTTTGCCTTAAAGAAATGCTGCAAATGCCTTCACAAAAACAATCAATAGACGGGGTCTGAAAAGGATTTTCCATGGTCATCTTTAGCTGCTGACACACATTTCTTGGAAAAATCTAAATCACAAACGTGTGAAGTACAAGAAACGTTTCAAAGAAGTAAAAATATTGGTATAGGTTCGGGGAGTTCTTTAAATATATTGGGAGTATTTGACTTTAATCACGAATAGTTGTATTATGAGGAAAATCTTGTTATAGAGGGACTCTTTTAATTCTACTTCGAGTATTTATTCGATTCTTATAGAATTTCAATTGAAGAATTCGAAGGAAAAGTGGTTTGAGTAAGACCATTAAATAGTTTAAGCTTTAAAAAATATAAATCGATGTCAGCTGCTTGTAAATTCTCCACTCTTAATGGAAGAAGCACTTCAATAAAACACGAAGGACTTGGGGAATCCTTAAAATATATTCTCGAAATTGGCATAATTATTGCACCTTGCAAATCCATATATATATACATACACATACATATAAATATATATATATATCAGCAGCTGCTGACAATTACCCACAGAGAAAAAAGCCTATAACCAATCCATATGGCCATATAAATAATTATCCAAGGAGTCTTGGGATGGCGACAGGTTTCTTTTTGCTGGAATGGCCAACATCAGACGATTCCGGCGGCATGCCAACAGTTGCGATGAGCAAAAAAAATGAGGTAGGCATAAGGCCCAGTTTGTAAGGAAGGAGGAGAAGGACCTGCCGAGATGATTACCATGTTGATATGCGGCGCGTGGCACTTGAGATCAATGTGTTTGCTTTGTGGAGCGACGGCGGCATGTGGCAGCTGTCCTTTTTCCTTGTCCCTTTTCTTGATTCGAAAACGGCACAAGAAGAAGTACGCATAGGAAGGTCAGAAGAAAGCAGCTGTACAGAGCTGGAACAGGTAAAACAACCCCTAAAGAGCGAGCCAGAGTCCCTTGTTCCCCTGTGTGCCGAGGGTAGTTTTAACCGGGGATTTCGATCGCTTTCGGGGGTTGTGCATAGCTCTTCCTCGCAAGCGGCAGCTGTTCAAATTTCGGGAAAAAACTACAGCCCGGCAAGACACCGAGATACAAGATACAAATGGTCTGCAAGATTCGAGTCCCGAGTCTGTCTTTGGGGTTGAAATTTAATCCTAAGCCAGGGCCAATGACTCGCACACAAAATCTGTACCGCTGTCTGGGGCTCTCCTTCTTCCTTTGCCATCGGGTCGTCCTCAATCCTCAAGTGCTTCCGCAGCAGAGCAGGAAGTGGAAAGGGAGCACCACATCAGCTTCCGGTGGCTCCCAACCGGCGGCGGCATCGGCGCTCGACGGAGTGGTGATAGCCATGGCCAGCCGGGCCAGAAGACTGCTGCCAGTGGAACATCCATATTTATGAATTGACCGCGACGAGGAAGTAGGAAATCACGTACGTGCCGCGGATCGGGCCTATTAGCTGCAGGATGTTATTGTAGCCAACATACTGGCCATCGACTGGGTCTGGGACAGAGCTGGCTTGGCGAACTGGCGACGCCTACTTTTTATCGGCCCAGACCAGACCAGACAGAGACAGTCAATGGATTGAATGGAATTGCGGCGGCTAGCACAAGTATTCATTTGCTTCGATGATGGCTTGAATGAATGAAAAACGCGCCTTGCTTTTCCTTGAAGCCAGGAGTGGGGAATCTGAAGTGGAATTGGAATCGAAACGGTGCTTGGAGAGACGCGTCGATACTTTCAATTAGCCGGGGCCATAATTAATTAACTGCCTGCCTATTGTCTCCACGAGATGGCTTTAATGATCTCCGCCCCGAGAGGACAAATAATTGTATAAAAAAGCATAAAACAAGGCTGTGTTAGGGAAGGAAACAACTGGGATATGATCACATAAAATAACCATTGTAAAAGAGACAGCAAGCGATACTAATTGAGTAATCAGCCATGATAAGGAAGCAGGAAATGATTTAAACCATTTTCTTATATGGTGATTATTAGTTTCAAGTAAAATAACCAGAAATATATTCAAGAAAACTGCCAGAAGGCATCATATTAGATTTCTCTGAAGCAACCAAACACGGATCTATACAATTCCTATTTGAATACCCTTCTTATTTTCCCAGGCAATCAGATCAAGCTAATTTCGACATAATTTGGCGATTGTCGAGATGAAAAGTTCAAACTTTCGGTGGCCATGCGTTTGGAGATCGCCGCTCTGCCGAAAAGGTTCCCAAAACCTGGCCAGAGAGCATCCACATCCACGTCCACAGCCAGCGACCATCCGATCGACTGCCAACGATCTCGGTCTCGGTGCAGTTGCAGTTGCAGTTAAAGGCAAATTTTCGTTGTTTGGCGAAAAGGAAAAACCTGATTTACCGTTCGGCAGGCAGGCAGATCGTCGTCTCCGCCGTCGTCTCTGGGATCCGCAAAAACATTTCCCACGCTGAGCAAAAATCAAACTCAAAACCCAAACACAAACACACTCTGTGCTGCAGAAACAATTCCCACGACTCCAAATTTGTATATATAGGATAGAAGAGAGATATATAGTAAATTTGCGGATGCCGAACACCGAAAAACCTGTAACAAGCCGCGGTAATTGCGCGAAGAGAGTCTTCCCAAATCGGAGAATCGCCGTATCGCCTGGCTAGCTTGCTGGCAGGCTGCAGCGGGTGGAAAATGTGAAAATCATGCAGGTGTCATAAAACATAAAACAAAACCAAAAGAAAACGGCCAAGCCAAAAAAGCAGCTAGGCATTGGCAATCTGCAATCGTTAGGCGAATCATTTTAACGATGAAGATCTCTAAAAACATTCAAAGTCCCATTGAGCCAAGCCGTCATTAAATCGAGATTGGCACTCGTGAGCTCAAGTTGAGTTGAGTTGGAGATCATTAAAGACAGATTATGTGTTGATAACTGAATGAAGAGACTTACAAGGGGATCGCGGGCTTGATCGTGTGGAAAAACTGAGCTTGGCTTGAACGGAATAATGTTTCGGTTCTGACAAATCACTTAAAGATGAATACATTAAAGCGGTAGCACTTAAATGAATCTGATTCATCGATTGAAAACTAGTACTATTAAGTACTATTTTTGTTGGGTAAGACCAATGTAAATAGGTCATATTGGTTAGGTAGTTAATAAAAATAGTTAGCTGATTGCTATTTCAGTTTGAGCAATGCAACAGTGATTTCACTATGAATACTCTTAAATTTTAAACTTAATAGGTCCTTAATTATAAAAGCAACTAGACATATTAGGTAATATATTATATTATTTCTTGTCGAAATAGGAAAGGCATTGGTTTGTATCCTTTATTCAAAAGTTATGTTTACTCCAGTGCCAGTGCCGCCCACTCCGAGTGCCTCATTTGCACTGTGATTGAGGTCACAGGTCACGTGCTGCGCCCCCATCCCTGGAGTCCCTGAATTGTTCCTAATACTACATGGCCCACGTGCATGAGTCACGGGACGTGTGCGGACAATTAACACGACGACGACGACGTCGACGCAGGCCGTTTAATTGCACCGGAAGTGCCCCCATAAAGGCCGGGGGTTTTCTCGGGGCGGAGGCGGCGGCACGGCCAGTGGATCAATGGATCATTTACACAAATTGTATCAATTGGTCAAGCATTTGGCATAAATTATCGGCGTTTTGCGGAGCTGGGATAGCGGCGAGTGGGAGTGAGTCGCATTGGGTTGGACTTAGGCATTTGATTACCAGTGCCACTTCCACGGGCTTGTCGATGAATGGATCTCGGATCTCGACCCACGCCACAAATACACTCGTAACCTGTGTGTTTTTATTTTCATTTTTTGTCGACATTTCAGGGAAATTAGTTGAGAAAACACTGTGTGGGTCGTCGATCGTTAGTTAGTCTTGACTGTGGGCAGAGTTAAGTCAGTCAGGCGTTGGTCGTCGGACTTGGAGATCGGAGCAAGTGTCTCCGCCAAAAGACTTGTAAAACAATTCTCACAGCAATAAAGGCAATGTTAAATTCCTGGCTTAAAGATACGCAAATGAAGCTAATGAATGTTAATTAATCGCTCACAAACAAACAATTTGCGTGGGGCGGAAAAATATGAAAGTTTTTATTAAAAACCCATTCCGTGAAAAGCTTTCTAAAAGCAATCTTCATACAGACTCAAACTAAGTACAACCTTCTAATAAGTTCGAAGAATGCTTAATTGATTTACCAATTAATTTCTTTAAGTTTTGTAGTTTACTGCTAAAATCCCCTTTTTTATAAGTTCAAGCCCAAATTGGAAAGCTCTCATTAAGAGGGAATGCAAAAACCACTTCCGTTCTGCTTGGCCGCTGGCCAGTGCAGCGGAAATCGCACTCGGATCCACTCATCGCGAGCTGCTGGAGCGAAGACTCCTCTCTCCGGCTCCGGCGGTGTGGATTCCCCACCGGTTTTCCCCTAAGCCCCTACCCCACTAAGTAACTCTAGATGCGGCAGCAGGGCTACAATGGAAATAGACGCTGCAAATATAATAAAAATAATTACACAACAGAAAAGGGGCCGACCGACGACTGCCGACCAGCGACTGGCGGCGGCGGTGACAACGATGAAACCAGAGGTCAAACTACTCCAACTTGTTGTTACCAGTCGGTAGGTATTGTATTGTATTTTGTTGTGTTCGTGTCTGAAGAGCTTTTCTCTACGCAAGTACATTGCACTTTTCATGCGATTAAGCGAAATCTGATACTGCAGCACCCATACTCCATGTCGAAGAAGAAAAAATCGAAGAAATCACTGTAGTTTCCATCACTGCCCTCTTCTTACTTCACAGAAATTTCTGTTTAAAGAGGTTTACTCAATTGCATTTCTTTTTTAAGGATTCCCTTACTCTTAGTCCAAAAATAAAGCAAAATACCTCAGCAAATCTAAGTGATTTCATGGATATATTTAGAGATCAGAGAAGAGTAAAACGGAAAGTACCCAGGGTTGCACTTGCATTTCCTTTAAATATTGAAAAAATAACCCCAAAATGTCCTCCAATACATGCTCCTTTAATATTGATCACATCTTGTACTTAAAAGGGTTCAATGACTCCCATTGACTCTTCTCGCGGTTCAGCCTATCCACACACACAAATTAGTTGAAAACACCCGGATGAGGAGCTGGCTCCCTATAAATAATATAATTAGCCAGCGACAGGGAGCGATATAGAAAAGCAGCTAGGGAGCCTGAGCAGACGGTGAGGAAGGGTGGGTGGCCAAATCAAATTTACATGTTTATTTTTACAAGCGCACAAAACAACGGACCGTGGAATGGGAGCACCTCTCTATCGATGCACATGATATATATATATATAAACACCACATATCCATGGTTGCGCTTCCATTTGGGCGCCGAACCGTGCGAGAGGCCCCAGCCAAGAAGAACCGAGCTTGTTCAGCTACGGAATAGACATACAACCGATCTAAATATACTCGCAGCGCTATGAGGAAGCCTATAGGAGCCATAAGGCCATACAATCAACAACATTGTATAGACAAAGTGTGGAGGATTTGAGGAAACCGTCAAGGGAAAATATGAAGATTCATATATAAACATCAACTTGTATAAGTATTCGGAGTAAAGAAAATATTTGTAAGTTTTCTATACGTTTCAATAATATTTACCGCAGTTCCGAAAGGATCTAACTTTTAGGGACTTTAGGAAAAAGTTCTTTAACCACGGTGAAGAAATGTTCACCGATGTTCTTTGAAGGAGTATTATTAAAAGATCTATGATTATCAAAAGATAAACCAGGAATTTAACAAATATTTCGAAACCAACTAAATTTCTTTTTTTGCTTTTTCGCATGTTTTTATAGAGTTTTTCCTGAACAGTCCGTACAAAGAGTCATATAAGATAAGAGCGGCTTTCTTCCGCTGTGTTTTGTTGCGCTTTGTAGACTAGCTGTTTATCGAAGCGTTGCAATTACTGGGAAGGGCCAGTGGAGAGGTCCACATGTATATACACTATATATATAGTTGATAGTTACTCCCATACGACTTGCATTTCCTCGCACTTGACTGCGCACAAGGGGCACCCCCTCCCCACTCGAACTCAAACTCTTTTGTGTAATTAAATCACTCGAGCGTTGAGGGGGAAACAGCGCGAGGGCAGCAACAATATGTCTGAGTGGAGCTGAGGGGAATGGACTTCAAGAGTCGTCTTTTGATAGAAACACATCATTATAGCATGATTATTACATTATAACTTCAGCATTACAAAGGCTGACGAGCACTTCAGGTGTTCGATCGCTTCAAGATGCCACTGCTTGCATTATAATAATTGATGGCTAAACTATTCACAATCAATTTTGGGGTTATAGCCAAACCATGCAAATTCCCTTAAACTTAGCATATTAAATCCAATGAACAGCTGCAAAACCGATCCCAAAATCGAGTTCTAGTTCTTTCCAAATAGGTGTACATATTAATTACATTAAAGTTCTATTCAAAAGCCGACCAAAACCGAAAAATTCGACAAAACCCGATCTGGCCAAGTTTCCAGCGACGGATGGATGGTCGAGCAGCTGGTGGTGGACACAGACGTAGATTAAAGACCCGTAGGTGTTCGACTGAGGAGAGAAAAAACCGGCGGTGATTTATGCATGGCAACGTAGCATAGCCTAGCCGCCCGCCTTATAGCCCGGCTAAGATCGAAAAGAAACACACGCCCTCAAGCCAAGGCGCACAAAATTGACCCAAGAGATGCCTTCGATATCTCTCCATCTCACTTTGCGTGAGTTAATTGCAGCTGCCTTCGGGCCTACTGCCAGGTATGCTATGTCCATACGCTATATGCTATATGCTATATGGTGTTTGGTATAGTACATTTACCTGTTGCTACCTGGATTGCGCCTTTTGTCTTGCGCCAGTTGCACCACCATGCGGCGAGCGGTTTTTATCTAGTTTATCTATTTTGGGCTGTTATCGCTCGGCCCAGACAAAGTGTTAACAATTCTGTACTACATTTGGGCCTTGAGGAAAATGTATGGACATACAGTAGATATTAGTTAGGAGTTTTGTAAATAAAATTTTCCAAGACAAAACGTAAGTAACTTTAATGTTATTAAGTACACTTCTGCCCCTACTTTCTAACTTAACTAGAAATATGCCTTCCCGTATACTTATTATACGAATATCCACTGTACTGCGGTACAGGCTGCCAACTTGGTTCATTAACTGATAAACAATAGATGGAAAAGGCACCTCTAAATGGGTCACTAGTGAGATAACTTTTTAGAAGAAATAAAAAAAATAAACTAATACCGACTTAGATCTCCCTGTATATCCCCCACACCGACTAGTACCTGTTATTTATGGCTAAAACCCAATCAGTTTCCCAACCACACTTGCAAAGATAACTATTTTTGCACTGACCGTTATCAAGTGGACGAAATTATCAATTAGGAACGGCATTGCCTGGTATCAGGTTTTTATACTACAAATAATAAACATATTTTAAAGTGTTGTGCAAATTAAATGACCAACCGATGGATGTGTCATATAGATGACCTCATATAGGGGGAGAAAAAAAAATATAAGTATCAGAGGGGCCCGAAAAGAAAAGAGAGTTGTCGCAACAGATGTGCATATACATATAGCTAACAGATGTGGTCAAAATTATAGAACTGAACATCTCTATTATTTATTCATACAATTTGTAATAATAATAATAATAATTGGTATTTATGGCTACAAAGTATTTGTTTATCTTAAATATCACCATTCCCAAATAGAGGATTAAAAATACCAAATAATAATATATACTGAAAAATACAGAGGTCTACCTAATATAGGGGACAAGTACCGGTATTACTATGTCCGCAGTTGTATGTATGTTCCGTAAAACTCCCCGCGGGGGTGTGTGTTTATTTGCAGAGTGTTGTACCCTTATATTAACGATTGTTATTTGCTTTTTGGCAACACAATCGAAGGTCATATGACAGAGACAACACAACAACATATATGTATGCTGTAGGTACCAAACAAAATCACAGGCTCAAAGACAAGTTGGCAGCTCTTCGATTGCAAACACACGCACACACACACTTCTTTCGAAAAGTAAACCGTGAGAAGCTAAGTAAAAGCCAAGAGCAGATAAACTTTTTAGCCAAAGCAAACGTGGCATGCCAACACTCTACAACAACAATAAAAACAAAAACAAACAACAACGAATTGTAATAGAAAAGCTAAAAATGCAGGTAAAAAAAAAAAGCAAAAGCAGCTGATGCCACAAAGTAATTTCATTGATTACCGATAGGCAACGCATGTTCAAACTCAAACGGATTGGCTTGGAAGCCGACACATAAAGCATAAAACGCAAACACATCCCAAGCTTAAAAAACTGAAACTTCAAAGCCACACCTCTTCCTCTCCTCCTCCTTCAAATTCTCCTTCTCCCTTACTCCTCCTGTTGCTGCTGCTTCTTCCTCATCGCCGCCTCGGGCCGTGTTGATCGTTTCTCTCCTTCTTTCTATTTTTTTGCGTTTTGTTTTTGCTTTTGCCTTTGCCGATGGCGGCAACGGCGCCTCGCGTACTATTCCCAGTACAACAAGAATAACAACCACAACAAATGCTGAATGAGGCACATATGCAGTAACAGTAACGGTCGCCAGAATAGTACCAAGAAAATACTGGACTTGAAATACCAAAAATAAGTATCGCACCTGAAATACCAGATAACTACGCTTGTTCAAGGAGCAAAGAAATACTGCTTATGAAAATTAATCCGAATACCAAGCCTGCCTTTATTATTTGAACGTTAACTGCCTTTTCATGATGGACGCAACTGTCTGTAGGAGCCAGTAAAAATAAAAAGAAGTAGAAGACGCTTGGGCTATGCGTCATTGGCTTTGCCCGTTGGTTTGCTTCCCACTTTCAGGTCTCAGAGAGAGAGGGCCGAGAATGCAATTGAGCCAAGTTTAGGGAGAGTGAGAAGGCAGTTTTGGCTTTTTTTGTCTGTGGCTCAGCTGCTTGCAACGAAAACAAAAACAATGCCCGTTGAGATAATCGTTATGATAAACATAATCGCTCCTTGGGAAAATTGCTTGTGGTGGTATTTTCCTCATCTCCCCCGATCTTGATCTCGATCCCGATCAATTTGTGGTTACTTTTGGGAGTTCATCGTTTTGTTTTGTTTCATCTGTATTTCGGTGCGATTTGAAAAATGAAGTTTTCAAGAACTGACGTTTCCGGCGAATTTCTTGGGGTCGAGGTTAAATTCAGCAGAAGCCTTGAGAGAATTTCTGGTTTGGTTTTCCCTCCATTAATTCAGCATAAAAAAGTATTACTTCGTTGCGTGCTTTCCAAGCGTTTAATCATTAGCTTTTTGGTTTAAACAATCGCAAACTGTTCCGTTTCAGCTTTTTATCTCTCCATTTGCTATTTGTTATTTTTCGTTATTGTTCTTGAGACGCAAAATGCTAATGTATGCATAAATGTTTGCGGCCGTCTGGCTGTGTCTTGAGCTTATTTATCTTCGCCGCATTAATTAACTGAATGAACGAAAGAATGAATGAGCGATAGGTCGGCCACATGCTAATATTATGTGGGAATATCGCCGGAGATAAAAGAGCAGCGCCCCTTGAGACCCAGATCAATGAATTATGCATTATCCAAGCATTTTCGCACGCCGTAATTACACATTTTTTAGGTGGATACAGTGGGGGAAATATTACACAGGAGCTCTTACCACTACAAGGGCTATAATTTTGCTGCTGAAATTATCTTTTCTCATACCTTAGTCGAGTTTTCTTGGTAACTCCTTTCTTGGAATCGAACTTTTTTTTTCTGCAAATTCCATTGTTCTTGGTTTTTTATATATTTTTCTATTATACTCACTAAAATCTAATTTTAGTATAACACTATGTAAAGGGACTGGGACCCCCTTAAAATCTGATAAACCCAAATTTGTTGTATTCAAAAATCCCCGTAATTCGAGTCCCTATCGCTGCACTAACTAATTTCGATTACTAACCCAGTCCGAAGCGCTTCTTGATCTTCTTCAGCAGATGCATCTTCTTCTTGCTGGACATCTTATCCTTGGTGGACATGAGAAGCTCATTGCTCTCCATCGCCAGGACATGGGCCGCCTGTTGGGCGGGTGTTTGTGTGGCATTGATGGGCGTGTTGGCATTGTGGATCTGAAGATTCCGAAGGTGTTGCTGCTGGTGATGATGGTTATGCTGGTGCTGGCTCAGGTGAGGATTCAGGTGCTGCTGGGCATGCATGTTGAGGGTGAGGTGCGGGTGGCTGCCCTGCATGTAGTTGGCTGGTATATCCGACAGACCCATTGCAATGGTTTTTACTTTAATTTCCTTGGAAATCGAGCAAAACTAAACTAAACAACGAAGCACACACGCGAATTGCTATCAAAAATACACAAGCTGCTTGTGTTTTTATTTGGCATTAGATTTTAATGATACTAGTTCTTAGAATCCAGAGTTTCCGATTAAAACATTTTGAATTTCGGTAATTTTTTTTTGTTTGAGCGCGACGGGAACATACGAAATACGGAACAGAACGGAACGAAACACAGAGACCGACTGCGAATACGACAACTCCCGAGCGAACGCTTCGCTTCGTTATTTTTTTTCGACTTACAACAAATGTGCTGTTGCCGCAGACTTATATAGCCTCGCTCTCTCCCACGACGTCGGCGTCGTGCCACAGCTGAGCCGAGAGAGAGAGAGAGCCAGTGCGGACTTTCTTGCTATTATACCGATAAGACAGTTAGTTTTAATAATTTTTCTTTTTAGTTTTACCTATTGATCAAAATTGTTCGAATTTGACGTATTTTAAAATTAATAATTCTTAAAAATTAAAATTTTTTTGGTTTTTTAGTTTTTCCTTTCAACTAAAATGTAATAAAGAATGAATATATATACAAGAGTAAGAAATATTTTAATTTTTAAAAATTCTTTTATATTTTTTAAAAATTCAAAAATGATGACAAAATAACCTTAACTATCAAATATAAATTATATATATGATTTCACGTTAATAGCATTATTAATTTTCTTAGCTAGAATGGAATCGGCTTTTTTGCCCTAGAGAGTTGCCAACACTGACGGTGGTGCAAAGCAGAGAGAGCGAAGTTGAGAGCGGCTGGATAGGTAAAAGGCATCAACGACGCGAAGGAAATTGTTGTTGCCTCCTTTTTCGCTCTGGCAGCTGTTTCTTATTTACTATGGTTTCGCTTTGGCCTGCCATTCGCGTGCATTTGTGTGTTGAGCCTCCCTTATAAATTCCCTGTATGCCTGTTGTGCACCTTGATCAGCGATTCCTCCACTTATTCTCCTCCTGCTGTTGCTTCTCCTGTTGTTTTTGTTGTCGATCTAGGCCTGCCTGTATTTTGCTTTTGGCTCTGATCTCCGCTAACTGTTGTTGTTCTCTTTCCCTGCGTAAGTGTGTATGAGTGTAGTTCAGCCAGGTTCAAAGCAATTCTTTCGCCTCGTTTTTTTTTGGGAAAAAGGTTACAAGGTCCGCAGCTCATATAACTGGGGAAAACTATGTAAATTGCTTTAATTTCTTTGATCGTGAACCTTACTACTAGCCAAAAATGTAGTTGAATACTTGGGCAACGGGAAAGAGGTGTGATGGAAACTAATTGTTACCGTTCTTTAAAAAAAGAAAGCCGATTTAGAACTATAAAAAGAGATGAAGGAATAAATAATAAGAATTCTAAATGTATTATTTATGTTTTTAATGTTCCACAAGTATCTAATATGTATAATGTTACTATATCATTATAAGAACTAAATAGAGTAGCCCTTAATTATTTGTAGTGAGAGTTATTAGCTGTAGCCGGACATTGAGTAAGTTTCCCTAAGCCTGAGATTAATTTTGTATTATTGATATCGCTAATTCACCTAACATAAAATAAGTAAAGAATAGGTAAATTAATAAAAGTCATTTTTCCCCTAGCTGCAGTTCTTCCTGCCATTAAGATGATGATTAATAAATTTTAAGATTGCCCCGAAGAGCGCTTAAGGATCCAGGACCTCTGATTCCTCTTGGACCTCTTTGCCTATGATGGGGGCCACATGCCATTGTGGTCTCATTCGTTAAGCTTTGGGCTTTGCGGTCACCAGCAACTGCCGTCTGGCGTCATGATCATCCTTTATCCTTTATGCAGGATGATAATTGCTGCGAGTGCCCCAGCCTCGTCCTGCTCACAGGCAGACGGCAGATGCAACTCTCAAGATCGGAAGGGATCAGCGATCAGGAGACGACGGAGACGACGCAGACCCGAGAGAGCATTTAAATTTTGATATTAAAGTGGAAATGCATATTCAGCATCCTGGCAGCAGGCGTGCGTCCTGGAAATACATCTGCTGCTGCTGTTACCCGAGTTCCCTTTCTCCTGGCTCCCCTCGCACACATCGAACATTCTGCGAATGCGAAAATGCAAAAAAGGTCGTTGTTTTGGGCCAGGAACAGGAACAGGAACAGGAACCGAAGTTGGCAAGCGCTGAGCAGCAAAACGAGCGAAAAACCAGCGAACTACCCAAAAAAATACAGTGAATATCGGTTGGGAAAAACGATTCAGAGAGCAATGTGCAGGCAGTCTTTTTTGCTCTATTAAAAAAAAAAAAAATGTCCTTGCTTAATTATTTTACTTCAGATATCACTTTTTAAAAGAAGTTTTAAATTTTAATGGCATACGACTTAAAACCCGAAAGAAAGAAAATTCACAGAAAGAACCTAATTAAATCTAAATGGTATAATTGAACTTAGAAATTGTATATACTTAAAGTTTTAATATAATTTACTCTTAATCCCATTATTATATTTTCCATTAGGTTACTTTCTTCTTAAGATACATAGATACTTTATACTTAAATTTGAGAAATAACCAAAAATGATCATATCTGATTCGTTTAGGGGACATCCACTGTACGAAAGGTGTCCCATCTGCGGTTGCAGTTGGACCTGAAAAGGTCCTGCAGAAGGGTTTGCTATCCACTCGCTTCCCCTCGCCCGCCGATCCCGAACTGTTTGTTTGTTTGCCAATTCCAGGTGTAAATTCATAGCAAAAGAGACAGATACAGAAGGGGATTTTTTGAGGAGGCAGCAGAGGAAGCCAGCCGACCACGTGCCAGGTTAAAAAACGTAAAAAGGACTGAAGAAAGGGAGACGTGTGCCAGTTGCCTTGGCTGATAAGGTTGCTCTACTTCTTTGGATCGGTTCGAAACTCCATTTACGATTATTTATTTTGATATATATTCATATTTTTCCTGAAGCCAGCTGCTGCCATTTGCATTTGTCGCCTCGATGGGGGAGAACATACTCCTCGTATATCTGCAGCAGACTGCCTTTTATATTTTGTTTGTTTGCTCCCTTTAGAGTTTTTTGTGTGGTTAAATTTAGAATTTGGCACATGTGCCCCCCTTGGAACTGGGGCCCAATGGCAAATGTGCAATTTTATCCCTCTGCGTTTCGGTCTCCCACGAACATCTGGCCTAAGAATACACACATATAATTCGCTCGTCTTCGGGGACCGTTGGTTTCTGCTGAGACCCGCATTTACGTACAGTACACAATTGTTTTACTTCCACCATTGTCCCAGAGATGTCACAGCGATTTACCTTTCAGACAGTTCCTTAACCCAAGGATCCCTGCTGCTATACGGAATCGTTGTCTATGGAGAATTGGCCCAGGCAGGCGTTTAATGAAAATGCCAAACGATCATTTTGCACGGCAAGTGAATAGAGAGTTAAGGAAGAGAAATGGTTTCAATAAAGGGTTTAAAACTGTAGGGTTCAGTCCAGGTAAAGAATATACAGTTTGATGACTCTGATATAATATAAGCAATTCAATTCAAAGATTGAAACCTCTGGAATAATTTCAAAAAGACTCTTATATATCAGGTTTAACTGAATAACATCCTAAAAACGAAAATATACAGAAGGTTTATAATTTGGTAGAGCAGAACTGTAAAGGATTTAATCCCAGGCTTAAAACCTTATCAAATGTACTACTTATCTATCAATCAAGTTTATTCTAGCTAAACTAAATATATTTATTTCTCACCTTTTTTATTTAAGCCTTTTTCTATAAAGAAGGTGTACTGTAAACTCAGATATCAGCTCAGGGAATTCTTAATTTATCTTTATGAAAACAGTTATCAATAACAAGCCACACACTTTATAAAATGGAAGTTCCGTGAGGCTTAGGCCTGATTTCTGAGTTCCTCCTTATTAGAGATAAGAAATCACACCTCGTCTATATGCCCTAATAAATTTATAAGGTAATAATCAACGAGTTCCACAAATGGACCTTTGATTGAATTTCCATACACAGCACATATCACATCCACAATTTCCTTATCGCAAGAACCACCTTCTACCTAATCAAATTGTAAGCAAATGTCTTGAAACTGCCTTCACCTTGGACACCGATAAACCTATGTCATACATAGATAAACAGTGAATAAATATAAATTTGCGGCTATAATTAAATTGTTTGAAAGTGAATTGAAAGAAATCGAAATTAAAAGGAATGCCAGACATCATTTCCATAGATAGACCCCTGTTTAAAGTGGGCCAAAGATAAGTATAAGGAAATAGATTGGTGGTCAAAAAACGTAATATATGAATGAAAAAAGACGCGGTGAGTAAATAACCGAAACGATATAAGAAACTGGCAGCTGTCGGAAGAAAGACAGCTGAGAATTCTACGGCTCTCCACATCGATCGCCGATAGCCGATCAATATACACATAATTAAGTAAAAACTGTAGCAAATGCCAGTGTTTAATTAGAAAACGACATATGCAAACGGAGGGCGACTCGAAAGGAAATAAAATAAAAGGGAAAGGACTCCGAAAGGAGCTCGACAAGGAGCAGTTCCTGAGTTTCATATATATGTACATACATATGTATAAACCCGAACTAATCCAGCGGACACAAAGGAGATCTCCAGGAAAAAAGAACCAGAAATCGAATTGCGCAAGCACTTGAGAAACTGAAAATTGAAGGCGATGGCGTACCCATCTGTATGTATTCTGTCTCAAGGGACCGAAGATTGTACAGGGAACAAGCTGAAGGAATCGATTAGTTATAAGTAATATATTTTTGGAACTACGATTGAGTTGAAGCCTTGTTCAATCTTTTATTATAATAAAATACATTTAAATATATAAAATTCTGCAAATAAAGTATCAGGGTAACCCCAGGGTCTAGACAGAGTCTTGCCAAGAACTCAGACTTATTCTAGAGGCATGCTCTATAGGTATACTCCTCCACTTTTTCGGGATACCTGCGACAGCAGTTGGTTTCGCTGCAGATCCGAGATCAAGATCTAACAAAAGCAAACTCGCTTGGGACTCGGGGATGCATTTGGCAACTTCCACATCCTCATCCTCATCCTCATCCATATTCACTTCCCATTTCCGCATCATCGTGAGCGTACGCTAATCAAATATCAACATCGACGAAGGGGAATAACCGCCAAATGCAACACATGCGTCTAGGGAAGCTGCGATCCGTTAGAGAGACAGAGTTCTTGGTCCTGCTGGCCAAATGTTTGCCTTTTTCGGGGGGTTTCGGCTTTCACAGTTTTCACATTGCAGTTTTTTCCCGCCTGTAAAATGGAAAAGCGGAAAACTCCCCCGTCTGGATAGCCAGATACAGTCAGGGCATTTGGCAAGTCACAGAGAGCGAGCGAGGGTTCTGGCGGGTTTTCGGCCCACAGCATGTGTCTTTGTCTCAGGGTCAGCCGAAGGTTACGGTTCGGCCATCTCCTTACCTGACCTGACCGAGCTCCTATTGGGGTTTTCTTATCCTCTCCTGCGCCTTTGTGCCTTCTTCGTCGTTCTGCGCCCGTTTTGTGAGAAATCATTGCCATAAACTCTATAATTTATTGTCTACAGCTGCAGGAATCGAAGCTGATTCCATCGATATGATGGAGACCCTCAGAAACTCAGATGATGATGTGGTAAGCAGGTAAATCCTCCCCGTTTAATGCACCTGTAAAGGTGAGCTGAAGTTCGCGCCTGCATAGAAATTGAAGTTCCTTTGACTGGGCTGATTTCATGGTAGGATATTTACTCTATCCCTAAAGGATTTTTTATTCCTGATTATTGACTTTTTGGGCATCTAAGCCGCTTACGGGTTTGATGTCCATATAAGACGGAACCCGGATTAATTGTTAAATTGATACTTTAAGGATATAACTTCATATAAGAAATTTTATAAGGCGTGAGAAAATATCGGTAGTGTCCTACGAAAAATGCAATCATTCAATATATGTTTCGTGAAAAGGAATTTTGGATTATGTTTTGATATATAAGAAAGTAAAGAGGTGTCCTCCTCTTACTTTTGTGCAATTTAAGCATTTAATTTAAAAATGTTTTATTAAATATTTTAAGGCAACAAGTTAACTTAATAAAAAATATTCAAGTAACGCTACGAAAATCGGAAAAATATTCCAGAACTGCCTATTACTAATTAAAAAAAAAAAATATTGCAAATAAAAATTTGTTAAAGTTAATGTAATATACATTTATATTTTTATTTTATTTTCATTTTTGATTAGGAAATGTTTACATTTTAAGATAATTATAGCTATATTTATTATAGTTTTCATATAATTTTTTTATTTTACCCGACTGTTTTAGATGAAAACTCAATACTTATATTATTTCTGACTGGTTTTATTGGTGTTTTATATTTAAAAAAAAACTATAAAACTATATGTAAAGAAATTTTTAAATCTGACGATCTTGACTTAAGTATGCATCACACCTGTATAATAACTACAGAAGTATCGGCACGAGCACGAGATTGGAGCGACCGATTGCCATCGCTAGGGAAACAGCTGTTCCGCAAAACATGTGAGTGTGTGTGCGTCTGATGGGAAGGTCACAAACCCTATTGGAATGCTCAGTTTTTAATTTATGGGAACAAGCTTGGCTTGCAGCTTTCATTCATATGATTAGAACTTGAAAGAAAGAACTAGAAAAAATGTCATTCCTAGCGATTTGATAATCTGTTTAACCCTTTAACCATTATCCCTAGGGAACTTTGTCCGCCCCAAATATGCTATTTGAATTAAAATAAAGCCAATATTTCTTACCTATTTTACCAGCCGACTGACCCATTGCTTATTAATAATCACAAGTTTGCTTATTTTCGCTTTCCGAAAGGCACAACAAGAAAAAACAACAACAAGGACACACATTCACAACTTCTTTGGCATTGGATTTTGCTCCTTTTTCTCTCTTCACGTGGCCGCAGCTTTTGGGATCTCGGATCGTTTCGCGTCCTGTTTCTGTAACCGATCATGTGCTGTGGCGGGCGAACGTACTGTCGGAATCATATAGGCGTTAATTACGATGCATTTTTAAAGCTTGGTTTTAATTGTTATTTTTTTGGATGGAGAGGCCGCCGGTTGCAAGGCTTTTTTAGTTCGATATTCGCACACGCCATGTACTAGCGCGTTTGGTAGGAATGTGCTAACGCGTTCTGGCAAAACTCGGCATGAGTTTCTAATATCAGTGAAAAAAATAAATAAAAGTATAGCATATTGTCAATAATAAATTTAATTATACGTTTAAGGCTCAACTTAAATTTAAATTAACAGGGCAATTCTGAAAAGAAATATAATGAATTTGTATAAATAAGTTTTAAACGTTATCATGACTTTTGAAAATTCTATTACTACTAAATAAATAATTTTATTAAGCGCTTTTATGTAAGATATCTTTGACATAACAATTTAACATTGTTTCTCGACAAGTAATTGTTAAAAATTGTTTTCCCTATAAAAAACACAAGGAAGCTCAATACTTAACAAGAAATTCGAAGAGAAAAACCCATTTCATTTAACTGTCACAAGTCACGGGATATGAAAGCCAAATTGTGACTTCCAAAGCATTGGTTTCCTTCAAGCCCAACTTCCGACTGAAGCGATATATACTGTATTTGCGGTATTTTCCGCGACGGCTCTGCGGAATTATATACCTCCCCGCTGGTGGTCACACTCCACGCAACCTCTGCCAAAAGAAAACTACGCGAAAAATATGCCATAAATCGAGAGATCCGAGCGAGTTTAATCAGCTTAACCGGGGACGTAAAGTGCTCAGCAGCAGCGGGTCGAGCAGCGCCCCAAAAGCTACCGATTCGCGCAGTGCCAGGCAACCAAGAGGAGCGGCCAAAAGATGGCGGATCCGCTCAGTCTGCTACGGCAGTACAACATAAACAAAAAGGAGATTGTGGAGCGGGACAGCCAGATCATCTTTGGCGAGTTCTCCTGGCCGAAGAGCGTCAAGACCAACTATCTCAAATATGGGTGAGTAGTGCCGCCTCCTCCTCCTCCTCCGGCAGTGATAACGTAATACGCAAATCCTTAGCTCCGGAAAAAAGGGCGCTCCACGTGAGTACTACACGCTGGAGTGCCTGCTGTACCTGCTCAAGAATGTGATGCTCCAGCACTCGGTGTATGTCCGGCAGTGCGCTGCTGAGGATATACCCGCCGTGAATCGTCCGGATCGAAAGGAGCTGCTGGCGTACCTTAATGGCGAGACTCCGACCTGTGCCAGCATCGACAAGAGCGCTCCGCTCGAGATCCCTACGCAGGTGAAGCGAGCCGCCGAGGGTGAAGTCTCAAGCGGGGAAGTGGCCGCGAAGAAGGCTCGGTTTGAGGAGACACAGGTGCAGAAGGTGCGCGAACAATTGGCTGCCCGATGGGATGTCAACCAGAAGGAGACGGCCGTCAATATGGACAACATCAAGTCTCTGTCGGAGACGATGTCCGTGGAGAAGATCGCGGCCATCAAGGCGAAGCGTCTGGCCAACAAGCGAACGACCATCAAGCGAACAGACAACGACGAAACCATGGGTACCGATATGCGAGCCATTCTCGACTACGACGTGGACTCCACAAAGGATATCATTAGCCGGGAGCGGCAGTGGCGCACGCGCACCTCCATCCTTCAGAGCACCGGAAAAATCTTCGCCAAGAACATCTTCGCCATGCTGCAGGGCATCAAGGCGCGCGAGGAGGGACGCAATCGGCCTCAGGCGCCCAATCCCATCAAGATGCCAGAACCGGCGAGGATTGCCAAGCCACAGCCGCAGCTGTCGCAGTACAATCGTTACGATCAGGAGCGCTTCAACCGACAGAAGGAGGAGACCGAGGGCTTCAAGATTGACACGCTGGGTACGTACCACGGCATGTCTCTGAAGTCCGTGACGGACGGCTCGCTGGCGCAGCGCAAGTCGCAGGCCAGTCTGCCTGGGCCACCAGGACCTGGAATGCCGCCGGGAGCAACAGCCGCCGTCGCTGGACGGCCCAAGGAGCTGCTGCCGACAGCTCAGGCCAGGCAATTGCCCGCCAATGGACCCACAAAGCGACCTTCGCGCACGCCTATCATCATTATACCGTCTGCCAACACAAGCCTCATCACCATGCTCAACGTCAAGGATATTCTGCAGGAGCTGCGCTTTCTGTCCACCGCCGAGAAGAAGCTGCAGGGCTGCCAACGCGACAGCGAAGTGCTGTTACAGGTGCGTAACTAGAGACATATTTATATTTAAGCTGGAATTGTGGATACAAGAGACCTGTTTACACTTGGTTAGGGTGGGGGTCTTTAGACTTTAGGTGGAATTATGGTGGCAAGTCTATTGGCACCAGAGCCATTATTAATACTGGCTTAAGCTGATTCCGTAGAAACTCGAAGAGTAATTGCAGGGGCTTATCGAGTTTTGCTTTCCATCGAACTCCTTCGATTATTATATAGATTAAATTTGACTCGAAGTTAAATTCTGATAGAGAAATAGATAAGTATAAACCTTAAATGGAAGAAGGAATAAAGCTGGCTCTAGGAAAATAAGAAATATGACATAATCTAAAATAGCTCCCCTCTTAAAAGCTTTGTAACCTTGCAAATATTTTAAACTAAGATAGAGCTTCTTTACATAACTAATTAAATCTATCGAATTAAAAGACAAATGAATTATCGCAGACAATCAGCTGTATTATATATATTCTTCATAAGTAACGTGTTAACCATTCAAATGAACCTAGAACCTCTTGTGAATTTAATTTAAATAAGTTAAGGCTCAATTTTCTTCAGTTGTTTTAGAAAATGTGTTATTCATCCATTAATTTTTATTTTTATTTCCCCTCACAGCGTAAACGTAACAATCAGACTGTTTCTTACCGGGTGATAGACAATCCCATCAAGTTGTCACAACAGGACTGGCAACGTGTGGTGGCCGTGTTCGTTATGGGCCCACAGTGGCAGTTCAAGGGCTGGCCCTGGGATGGCAATCCCGTTGAGATATTCTCAAAGAGTGAGTCAAATTGATACTTTCCTTTGCAAGTTTAAACTACCTATTTATTTCCTTTTGCAGTTTGCGCCTTTCATTTGTGCTTCAGCGAGTTGAAACTGGACTCCAATGTAGAGCGCTGGTCGGTGACGCTGCTGCGTCTCTCCCAAAACAAACGGCATCTGGATCGGGCCGTGCTCAGCAAGTTCTGGGAAACGTTGGACAAGTAAGCACACTTATAATTACGAGGAAGTTTCAGTTAGTGCGCAATAAGTGTACACTCTCACTGAAGTGAATTGTTCATTTGAAGTAAACAACTTCACTCTCTCTCTCTGGAGGGAACATGCTCGCTCAATCGCCGAAATTAAGATCTCTTTTTTGTTCGCCCTTTTATAATCAATGATAACTTCATTGTAATTCTAATGTAATTTAACCTTTTCAAATAATTTCAGATACATGGCCAAGTACAAGCCCGACTTGCGGTTCTAATCACTCCTAAAACTTCGGCTGAAGATACTTTATTGCAATGAAGCCTGCACAGTCCCCTCAACCATATTCTTAACGACCCACAACTTTGTAATAAATGACGCACTCAGTTATATTGTACACCCAGCTTGAGAAAGTGAGAACTGGCCGACGATCTGTGTCTTCTGGGCTTTCCAACGTGTTAGACCCGATTAAACCCGCTCTCCAGGGCGCTATCTCGCTTTTTGGATCGTCACCACTGATGCAAATAGCCCGCCCGCTGGCAGTTAGAGATTAAGCATAAAAGTTTGTTGTTCGACAATTGTACAATGTAAACTATAAAACAAACGGAATAGAAATCAAGTAATTTGTATTTTTAGTGATAATAAAAAGTTACAAGACATTTCGCTTTTGGTTTTGTAGGCTTTCTGTATTATCGTTCCCCCCTCTACTCACCAGCCTATAAAAACACCCATAAAACAAACGTAATCGAGTCAAGATTACATTATCTTTCTTTTATATTTCAAAATGTGTAAGGTTATGTGTGTGCTACAATCGTCAAGTTAGCGGTTGGTCAGTAACTACTCTCTACGTTAGGTTAAATAAAAAATACTATTTCTCGCACGGCGAGTGGCTGTTCCTCCTCCTCTTCCCTAATGTGACTTTGGGGAAGATCCTCAGGAGGACTGGCGGTCGCAGAACTGCTTCTTGGCTGCTTTGAGGGTATTGTGAATCAGCATGGCCACCGTCATGGGTCCAACACCGCCGGGAACCGGGGTAATGTGACCGGCAACCTGGCGCACTTCTGTAAGGAGAAAGGCGAAAGAAAGGCTTATAAGTTCAGGGATTCTATAATCAAGTACGCAAGATTACTCCACTTACCATCGAAGTCCACATCTCCGACCAGCTTAAAGGTTCCGGTCTTCTCGTCCTTTATGCGATTGATGCCCACATCGATGACACAGGCACCTGGCTTGATCATGTCCTTGGTGATCAGTCCGACCTTGCCAACGGCCACCACGATGATGTCCGCCTGGCGGCAGTAGCGGGCCAGCTCCTTGGGCGGCGTATGACGATGGCAGATGGTCACCGTGGCATCCATTGCCTTGGTGGCATACCTTCCGTCCGAGCTCAGCAGAATGGCCATCGGCAGGCTGACGTTCTTGGAGCGGCCCACCACGACGGCGTTGCGTCCATGCGTCTCGATATTAAAATGCTCCAGCAGACGCTTCACGCCCAGTGGAGTGGCCGGAATGATACCGTCCATGTCGAGGGCCAGGCGTCCCACATTCTGCTCATTAAATCCATCCACGTCCTTGTCAACGAGCACGGCGTTGCAGATGGTGCGCTCGTTGATGTGGTCCGGCACTGGCAGCTGCACGAGGATGCCAGAAACCTGCGGATCCTTGTTTAGCTCGGCGATCAGTTGGAGCAGTTCCTCCTCCGTGGTGGAGGCGGGCAGCCTCTTGGTCTCACTGGATATACCGACTTCTTGGCAGGCGATCATCTTGTTCGCCACATACCTCTGGCTGGCCAGATCGTCGCCCACGATCACAGCCGTAAGATGGGGCACCGGACAGCCGGCGGCCACGATCTCCTTCAGCTCCTGACTCAGCTGACTGCGGATATCCTTGGCAATGCTCTTGCCGTCGATGATCTGTGCCATGTTGCTGGAAGAGGGCGGGACAAGGGGTAGAGTTTTTAATACTTGCTGGTGGAAATTATAATTTCTTATAATTTGTAATTTCAGTCTAAACTTGTAAGACATCAGTTTTGTTAAATCCTAGCATATATTCAATACAAGCGTTCAAAGTAGAAGTCACTTAAATCTTGAAAAGTGTATATTTTCCATAAACGTACAATGTATCTTTCCATTTCGCTTCATTTTGTAATTGATAATTTTCTCTGGCAAAAGTATATTTTTTAGACCAAATCGAATCATATGTAGGTAAGGTCATAAATGCCATGAATGTCGCCAAAAAGATAAGGCCCGGCCGAAAACCCCCGTCCTGCCAATCTGCACACTGCGGTTGCGCTGCAGTAATTCCCCGGATCACATCACCTCCTCGCACACTCACACACACACACACCAATGGCGCCCGTCTGAGTATATCGGGTGATTCACACTGTCTTGTTTGTTGCAAATATTGTTGCGAGTGAATCCCCCTTCTCAGAATGTACTTTTTAATCGTTGCGCTGCCTATTTCATTATTCCCCTGGGTTATCGGCAGAGAAAAGCTTTTCTATATAAGATTCGACCTCACAGGGTAATAATAGTTCAGGAAAACTCACACCTTCAAATTTGATTGATTCTGAAATTCAATTGAAAATGCAAATAAAAGGATTATTTAATCAGCTGCGAATTTGCTAATTTATCTTCCAATATTTATATTTATGGGCATTTGTCTGAGAAACGCATCAGCACCCTAGTATGCATTGTGCTTCATTGGCTTTAAATCAATTTGATGTGAAAATGTGTTGTAACAATAAGTACTCTTAAACAATATATACATACATATGTATGTATTGTATTTG
This sequence comes from Drosophila pectinifera, assembly GCA_008042775.1. NCBI lineage: Eukaryota > Metazoa > Arthropoda > Insecta > Diptera > Drosophilidae > Drosophila > Drosophila pectinifera. The sequence goes on from VNKC01000621.1 coordinate 45,186, forward strand.
CGTGCCAAAGTTGGCTAAAGAAAGATATACACACAATAAGTATACATATATGTACCTATTCAGAGGAATTTATCGGAACTGACCATATTTTATATAATGAAATAATACAGTATATCGTTCTCACAACTTATTAATAATTACTCTCGTTTAACAGAGTGATATCCCACCAATTACCTAGGTTTAACGAATATATAGTTCGTTTTAAAGCAAAAAAGGTTAGTTTTTAATAAAACTTCATAGATCTAAAAATAGTTTTTAACTAGAACCCCTTTCTTGAATAATCCCTTGTTATTTTTGGTGATTTCTTACAAGTTTTAATTCCAAGAAAAGTCAAATGCCATCCGAGACACACAAAATACTTCCAGATAAAAACCTTATCAAAGAGGCGCGTTACTTTGTTTAGAGATAAGTAGTTATAAACTAAAAGGTATTTTATTGATCAACATTTTCAATACACAATAAAGCACTCTCTCTTCGCGGAGAGTGGCGTACAAAAGGCTTCAAATGGATTGGATTGGAGAGGAATCTCTAGGGGCTAATGCGAATCCCGAACCAGCAGGGCGTGAGCCTTGGGATCGATTGTCTGCAGGGCGTCGGTGAATTCTCCAAACTCAACGCTGGCGCCATTGTCCAGAATGTGGTCCAGAAAGGCTTCGGCGTTTAGCCACATGAAGGCCATCAGCTTGAGTCCTCGAGCCAGGAGCTTCCATTTGGGCAGCTGTGGTTCGGCGCCATGTCCCAGGGGTTCGTTCAGGAGCGAACTGAGCTGGTCATATATGGTTTTTTTCTGGAGCAGCAACTGCAGCTTGTTTGGCGGTGGCACCGTCTCCATTTCGGTGTCAGCAGCTAACCGGCTTCGCCGATGAGGGCTGCTCAGGTCCAACTCCGTGGAGTCATCGTCCTCTGTTTTGATTTCCATATCTTCAGATTTGATCTCCAGCTGTCCAGCCTCGCTGCTTTCGTCTGAGGATGAGTCTATCTCCTCCTTGACCTTGCGCGGAATCCAGGTCATGGCCAGGTCACCCTTCTCCGGATACACTTTCTCCAGCAGCTGTACGACCCGCTCGTTGGCCTTGTACCTGGCCAATTCCAAAGGCGTAAAGCCGGCCGCATTTCGCGCCTCTAGAATGTCCGTGAGGTTCTGATTCTGGGCGTCCAGGATGAGCACCAGCAACTCGATACTCCGCTCCAGCACAGCCATGTGCAGAGCATTGTTGCCGTCCATCGTGTTCGCCACACTAATCGAACATCTGTCGTGGCTAATAAGCTTCTTGGCCACATCGTACTTGTTCTGCCGAATGGCCATGTGCAGGGGCGTCAGCCCGTCATCGTTTTTCAGCGAGAGGTCCAACTGCACGGTGGGTTTTCCATTGAGGAAGCTTTCCACGCAGCTAATGCGCTCCTCCTTGACGGCTAAATGCAGCGGGGTATTCCCGTCGTGATTCTGTTGATTGGGACTGCAGCCTAGGCCAATCAATGGCCGGATGTAGTACGCCCGATCCTGCTGGCAGGCCACGTGCAACGCACTGTCGCCGTCCGCGTTCAAGGCACTATTGGCCAGCTCCTTCAGTTCGAAGTAGTTCAACACCTGTATCGTCCTGATGGCCAACTTCAGGTTGTCCTTCTTGTGGCTTATCACCTCGTGCAGCAGCGTGTCATTATTGTCGTTCTTGAGGGCGTGATCCGTGAACAATTCCTCCACGCGCCGTCGCGAATTCTCCATCGGCGTTCGGCGATCCTGTTCGAAGATCTTGAAAATCTCACTCAGATAGTCCCTGGTAAGGCTCCTGCCCATCACCTCCGCTCGTCCGTGGCCATCCGCTTGCAGCTCGCCCATGTCCATTGACACATGGCAAATCTTCTCCAGCTCCCCAGAGTTGGTGTCGATGAGCTTCCGGAAGGTCTCTGAGTTGACCAAATCGCAGTTAACCAAGTCCATCAGGTGAAAGTCGCGTCCAAACTCCTGGCTTATGGTTTGATCATGCATCGAGGCGTTTGGGATTCCATTTGGCTGCACACTCGCAGGCCCAGTTGCCATGGTGGCCAAGGTCTTGGGCAGATCCACGGAGTTGTTAGTGCTGGAATTGCCGGAACTGCTGGTCGTGGCCGTGGAGCAGGTGCGACGTCGTTTCCGGGACACAATCGCATCGCGGGGCTTGTAGCGGAATTGCAGCGGCGGATAGGAGCGCTCGTCGTCAGAGGGGCGTATCAGCTCAATTGACACTCCCACCTCGCGATCGACGTCCTTGTCTTTGTACGCCGGCGTCTGACATACAATCGCATACTGATGATGCACATCGGACTCCCGGAACTTGGCGTACGCCTCCCACACGGTCTCGCCATCCTCATCCTCCTCGAAGAAGCGCACCTTAATGTTCTTCTTGCTAACCTTCTCCACAAGCAGAATCAGCTCGTCGTTGCCCATGACGCCGCCGGTGGGCTTGCTCAGCCGGACAATGCGCAGCTCTCCTGTTTGTGCGGACTTGCGGTTGTTGATCGGATTGCTGAATGCTGGAGGAGCCAGTTGCACCCACGTGCCATTGTCTTCTATCTTGAAGGCCTCGAAGCATAGGCGAACCTTATAAAAACAAGGAGTGGAGGTCAGTTAATTGTACTTTAAGAAAGGCGCAGATACTTTTAATTCACTCAATCTTTGCTTAGAGAGCCCCAAAAAAGTAGGATTTGAATAAATATAAAATCATAATTTGAAAACACGCAAATATATTAATTTGAATGCAAGAATATCTGCAACATATCACATTAAATAGGAAATCCATTTATATTTCTCAAAAAATAAAGTTTAAATAAGAGTCTCTTGAAAATACACCTTATTCTTATCAACTTTCAAATGATTCTATTCTATCTGTGTAAATCATGTAATCAAAAAACAAGTGCCATAGTGACTATCAACTAAAAATAGAACAAAAGGTGAGTGAAGCACTAACTAAGATTACTTCCAAGTTAAGTGGGCAATTAAGCAAAATCTGAGGAAGCAAAGGAACACCGACACCCACCTGATTCAAATTCATGTCCTTGGTCTCCCGCTCCGTCTCCTGGTGCAACTCCTGCAGCTGCCTGGTGGACAGCTCCCGCCGGTTCATCTGGAAGACAAGGCGATCCTGCTTCTTCTTCAACAGCTCGTCAAAGATATACTTCTTGGCGGTGTGTATGATGCCCATGTTGATGAACTGTGCAACATAACCGCGATCCTTGGACACGTGCAGATCGTGCGGATCACACACATCTCGCTCATCCTTACGCACAACCAACTGATGCGAGTGTGGACTGTCCAGGTTGGTTTGGAACAAACTGCAGCGGATGACGGCGGGGCCGTCGTAGTTGCAGAGTGTGACTTCGGGGAAGGTTTTCGGTGTCCTTTTCGAGTTGGCGCCATTCAAAGAGCCATGGGTGCCATGCATCTCGCTCTTGTAGCGAAACCGGAACTTCTCCACCGGTTGCTCCACGATCCGTAGCTGCGGCACGTGTTTGGAGTCGCTGCCAGCTGGAAGTCCATTCTGCTGGTAGCCAAACTGCTGCTGTCCAGTAAGTGCTCCTCCAGGGGGCACATAGTAGGGATGATCGTACATATTGCCGAAACTCGTGGCGTTAGCAATGCCAGCAGGATTTATCAAAGAGGTCGCATCCAAGCAGAGGCCACTGCCGCCATTCAACAGCTGATATGTTGAATTTTGCGGCTGCTGAGGTGAGTTTCCCGCCGCTGGCAAGTTGAGGTTGGCGAAATCCGATTGCAGTGCCATCGTTTCGGGGGAGTGAGCGGGCGACAAAGATTGGGTGGTGGATGTGGGTGAGTTGCCGCTGCTATAGCCGCTGGTGCTGCTGGCATCGTTCAGGAAGAGCACATTCTTGCCCCTGTCCAGGTCGTAGTACTGATTCATGTCTCTGCACTTTTTTTTTATTACATTCAATTGCGTCGTAGAAACTCGACTGCCGCGTCCGGAGAGCGAAGCACTAATGATCGAAACGAGCGGCGCGATCTCGACGAGTGAACGTTTTGGGTACTTCCCCGATGTCTCGACGGCACTGGGAAATTATCTTGGCGTCCACGTCGCGATGACTCACGGGTTTTTCAGCCGTGTGATTTTTGTATTTCTTCTCTATATGCTATGTATCGTTGTTGTTCGTGGAACATGGATTCGGGCTCGGGTTCGGATTCGCGAGTTTTGCTTACACAGCAAAATCACACATTACGCACACACATAGCGTTCGGGTTCTGATGCAAATACATATACATACATATACTATATATGTAGATATATATACGCTGGTAAAGCACACCGAATCGGAGACACAACGTATCGGGGAACTTGAATGTTTCACTGCTGGAACGAAAATGAGCAAGGCGAAATCGGCCCTGCTCCCATAACTACTAGCAACGCTCGCCACAATCGCTGAGCTGATAACAGGTTTAAGCTGTCCGCGCAGTGGAGCTTTCGTTCGCAGCGGGCTTATGTAGCTTTTCACGACTAGTACGACGCACTTAATAAATTTAAATATTTGAATTCAACACACTCGTACACACACAAACATAAATACACTGCGCGGCCATGTGCTAACCTGGAGAAAAAGAGTTGCCACTGGTCGCTATTTTCGATTAGGGGGCAACTCCCCGGTCAGCTGTAGCACGGAAACGAGAGGTGCGGGCGTGAGTGATTTAAAGCTCGCCTCACGCACATAAACAAAATTTTAAGCTCTGTTGCTTAAACCCTTTAAATTATTTAATTGAAAAGTGTAGTTGTACGCTTTTTTTCTACCGTGCACAGGAACAACAAATTTAACTTAACTTAATACTAAAACTCGAGGCTATTTACATAAATTATTCTTGAAAAGGTTGCCTGTCGATGTTTACGCACGAACAACTGCACATCACTTAAGCATCACTGTTGTTTTTTTCCCCTCTTTACTTCAACATTTTGTATCACATTTCAATTCCGATCGGATTCGCTTTTCATTAATTCTACGCACCTGCAGGAGGAAGTTTCCTTAACGACGTATCTGCGTGAAATCAAAACCACTAGAGATCCCACAGACCGACGCCACATATTTGAAAAACTTTTGCACTACGAAAAATTTTGTATATGAAAAAAACAGTATTTGTGCGCGAGGAGCGAATTAGACACGGACGGAGCACGCACTACTACAACTACAAGTCGATAAGTTTTTCTTTGCCTCTGGGCACACGGACACGTACTCTCGAACCTGTTGCTAAGTAAAATATATAACCTGGCTTTAATTTACTATTTTGAATACACCTGGATCAGCGAAATTGCTAAAATTAACCCAGAACTTGACCTCTTTCGCGTGGATCTGGTTGCCATGTGTGCCTTTGATTTCACTGTGTGCGTGCGTCAGCGTTTTTTCACGTTATCAGCCGTCAATCTTTTGTTTATTTTGATAATAAATTAGCAGGAAAAACATAAACAAATCGGGGTCCCGACTTCTCAGGCTGCTGTCTGGGACTTAAACTAAAAATAACCGGTCAGTTCTATATTCAGCTTAGGCAGGTTCAGGAGTTATTCAGAATTAATCAATTTAAAGTTTAGAGGTCAAATAGGAATAAGAGGAATATTTGCTGTGGAAAATTTTTAATTTACTCAATTAAGTCATATTCATATTCTGTACCTTCTTGTTTGTGACTTTCTTGGGCCTGCTGTTGGAAATTTCCTTCTACAGGAAAATCTAAACTGCACTGATTGCTGGATACAAGTGGACTGTCGCCGTTTATATAGAACCGATCTCAATAACGAACTCCACCGCACGTGTTGGCGAGCCCACGGATTTTTCGTTTTTCAGTCTTTTTGGATAAAAAGCTTTTACTGAAACGAACTACATATACGTTGCGAGAGCGAGAGAGTGCGACTTAAAAGTTGCTGCTGTTTCGCGAGTAAGCTCTGGTACAGGTACCGTTAAAAGTATCGCCCCTAGCAGCATATTATCGTCGATTATTAGGCCTGTTTTCTTAATATCAAGATATCCATCACTTCTTCTAACTAAAATAATTAAAGAATTTCGATAAATGTTTGCGGAATAATGCAGGTCTTTATTATCAATCTGATGAGAGCTTTGGATAATCTCGGCAACGAACCGAGGCCTGGGGAGTTCGTGTGCTATGGCTGAGCAGCTCTGTCTATTACGAATAACTTTGTTGTTGTTCAATAAACTCAGACACGTTTTTCTTATAGTTATTTTCCAGCAGATTGTTTTTCTACGCGACGGCTGACGAAATCGGAAAGCCTGATTTCTGATTTCCGATTGCAGCAGCCCTTGGAGATAGAGACTGAGAGATGGCATGAGATTCCCCGACAGTGACGTCTATTTGCTCCCCGGGGGGCTATGTCTCCCACTGATAAGCCTTTGATGCTGGCCCTGATAACCTTACCTCTCCCATTACCTCACTATACATAGGTTACTAGTGCTGATGCACGACGATCGCCTGGTAACTGGCGATCTGTGTTTTTTAGCCAGAGGAAAAACAATGCAAGCGTCATTAACAATGTTGTTCGCAGGCGAAGATTGCGCTGCCGTTTTGGGTTGAAAAACATGTTATTTTCGAAAGAGCTTCCCAGATAAGCCGAGGAAAGTGCGAGTGGCTGCGTTGATTCAACTTCAATCGGTGTCATAGGCAGTCTGTTTTTTTAAATGGAATTTTACTTGCGAATTTAAACAAATTGTTTTAAAGACAGTCTTCTTCTATTTTAATATGTGCATTAGATTTTATTCTGATTTCCTATTCAGGAGCTAATTTTTCTCCATTGGGATCAAAGTTTAAAGTTTAAGTTTTTATTATAAAAAATTATTTAATATCACCCAACTCATTCACATATTTACAACGAGAAAATAAATAATATAAAATGTAAAATGCAAAGCTTTTAATATGTTTCATAAAACAATTCAAGGACCACTAATGTCTAAACTATTTTTATTCATTATTTGTAAATTGCATATACATTTTGAATTATTCCCAAACATGGCTTAACTTAGAATTTAAAAAATTTATGTAACAGTTAGGTAATCTATTAATAATTTATAAATGTATAAAATAAAAACATAAAACTCACCTTGTGAATCTCATTTTGATGGAATATTACTATTAAATTTCACTTTAATTGCGTTTAAACTTTTATTTTATTAAAACGATTTGCCTTTCCACTGACGCACTCTTTGAGTATTGTATACTTAATATATTTTATTAAATTTGTATTTTTAATTAAAGAACTTTGCTTGATCACTTGTTGCGTTTGAATATTTAAAAGCAGCGGGCTGCTGCGCTTTTTATGCATTTTACTTTGGTGTTTTTTAGTGCGTTTCTAGGCTGGAACTTTCGGATACTTTTACAGCACTGTTAACCAGCTGTATGCAAATATTGAGTTTACGAAATTACTATAAAATATAATATTATTTTATATTATCTATAGGGACCAGCACTAAACAATTAACTACATTTGGAGTTGTTGTGGGGGGACAATCCTATACGGTTCTCTTAAATTAAATGCACTCTTTCCTGGTATATCTGTTGACAATTTCGTTCGAGAAAATACCAAAAATTATAGGCAGCTTTTGACTGGCACCGGCTGGCCACGCTAAGCAGAAAGAAAACAAGTCGCAAATAGAGGAATTTTATCAATTGTACTCTTATTTTATTATCCTATTTAATTGTTGCACACAACCGCATCTCTGATGCATATATAGACTGGCGATGAAGCCACAGACCAAGCGGAAATCCTTCCCCTTCAATGCACCACAGCCGGGCAGCGTCATGGAGTTCGGCTTCAACTTTAATGCAAACGGCTTCGGGAATCCAAGTCTTGCTGAAAGCGAGTGCGGCAAGTGGCAGCACAAACGAAAATCCGAGCAGCAAGCAACAGCCGTGCTGTAATTTATATATTCCTTAAATTTCCATTTATCCTGGTTACTAAACTCCCTATCCCTATCTAGCCCTCCCAAGATGCTGATTACGGAGGAACGGATCACACAGCACTTCAGTGGCCTGCAGATCTCCGGGGATCCGAAGAACAGTGTGACGGCCTCGGCGGTGGGCAGCAGCAATAACAACAGCGTAGCCAGCGTTACGGGTGGCCTGGCCACGGATGATATACCGTCTACGAGCACTGGAAAAACACATCACCCGAACCCCGCCTACCAAATGGCGGCCATGGAACTGGAGCAGAAGCTGCGGAATGCCAATCGCATTGTGATCTGTGATGGCTTGAAGCCGGGAACTGGCCCTGGAGCCACGGGACCGCCCGTCATCCCACCTGAATGGCTGATCAAGACCATACCACGTCCCTGCACCGCCTTGGTGCCTTGGCAACCGTCGCCCCTGCAGTTGCCGATGCCGGAGATGGCCAAGATTGTGGCGCCACAGAACCAACAGCTGCCAGCGGCGGTGGCGAATCCCAACCAGCAGGAGCTCGACGACTACGATGATGATCTGGAGTTCTTTGAGAACAACAACACGTGCAGCGTGAACCTAAATAAGTCTGATGAGCACATGGACGAGGACCTGTAGCAGCAATAGCCATATACACTCTAAATCCAATTAGCGCGTAAACCATGTAGATTTGTATGTCCGTATATTATATCCGTAAGAGCCAGTTGATGATAGCATGCAATGGAATACTCAATGCTCTTAACCTTATTTTGTATTAATATTGAAAATAGATAGATGTATGTCATCCAATTCGAAGAAACTAGGGTTTTATGGGATTATTCAATTTTATTTTTAAATGTTAAAACCGATATTTTGTTTTAATTGTTTTTTTTTTTTATGAGTTCTGTGCAGGTAAGTTTAGTGTTATATTATTATAATTAAATCCGAATGAGTAATTCATGAAAATAAACAAAAATGATTTTATTATTGGTTTTCGCTTCGACCACAAAACTTTTTTATGACAACATATAACAGTTTGTACTCAACGGTGTGACCAGGTTGTAATCGCTTGAAGCGGCACCAGTTATTTTTACCACATCCAAAAATATAGCGAGATCTAGCCACAAATTGTCTAAGTTGACAACACTGGTAAACATCCGAACTAGCTTTACTGCGCTCTCTTGGTTAGTGGACGAGAGAGACTCGCTGTTAAACTGGCTCTCTCCTCTCTCGGTTTCAGTGGATATTCCGAATTTTACTCCGCCTTTTAGTTACTCATGTAGAATTTCTCTCTTTGACCATTAACATTTGACGCTGTAAAATTGCCTCATGTCATTCGGCATCTCTCGGCTTCCTTCGGGTTTTGACTAAACGTATAAATACAAGTGCAAGGGAGCCATTCGAAAAATCGGCGAAAAAAAAGAAACAACGGCCACACGTACCGCTCCGCCGGAAAACGGAAAAGTCGTAAGATTTCCCCAACAAAAATTCGAAGATAGTGAAAAAACTGACGCCGGTTAAATCTGTGTTTAAAAAATCTCGAAGCTACGGAGAATTTATCGGTCTCCGGATTTTCGCGTCGTCTGAAAGTGATTTCTGGTCGATGAGCGGAAGCCACCGAAATTTAATGATAATTTCGTAATTTTAATGAATGTGAGTGCGGCTGGATGTGTGAGTGGGCACACGCATTAATTATAATTATAATTTACTACATGGCGCAAGGCGAAAAAAATTTGTAATTCAGAGAACAAAAGCGAGGCGAAGCAGAATTGCCACCACAAGCGAAAATCTGACAAAAACTAGATACTCGAGAGGAATCGGAAAGTGCAAATTTAGAATACTTATTACAAGTTCATGGGAAAGTGGCGAAATATACGTGGAGCGTGATAAGTGAGCGTTTTGCTTATTTTTTTTTGTTGGATGTTGAATGTTGAATGGCAAAACATCACGCTGAAAGAAAGAGAGCAACTGAGTATCCACCTCGCCCTGGCTCTCCCTTGCTCTCGCTCACCTCGCTCGTAGGCAGTGGCGTAGCCCTGTTTAGCGGCACACATACACGTGGGTCCCCTTGTGTCGGCAAGCCTCTGTACTTGCCCCGTGGTGAGTTTCGCCGGCTGGGGCCCAACGCGAGCGAGGTGGCTATCTTTTAGCCTCTCTGTCTGCCTGCTCATTCGTCGTCCAATCTGTCTGCCTCTCATTCGTCGACCAACAGCCGTCGCGTCGTGGGAGTGTGTGCGTCGCGTGTCGTGCGTTCCTGTATGCGCTAGCTAGTGTGTGTGTGTGTGTGTGTGTACGAGCTGGCCGTTCAATTTGTGTGAAGTAATAAGCGTAATTAGTTGGTTTCTGTTTCTGCCGCGAACTGCAGTGAATTCTGCATGGAAAACGACACTAAACGCGTGATTTTGTGATTTTGCAGTTGTGAACCTGGCCGAAAGAGTGATTCCGTCGAGTGGAACCAAACCGAAAAAATAAGAGAATAGCACACAAACATTCAGAGGCAGCGATGTCCACCGCCGTTGAAACGGGGTCGTCGCCTGCCAAGAGCAACAACAACAACAACAATAGCGGCAGCAATAGCAACAGCAGCGGCAATAACAACAACAGCGGCAATGGCAATCCCAGTCCAAATGCAAAAGGCGTGCAACGGCGTCAACTGGTGAGTAACCCCGACTCTTACTCCCTTACTCCCCACTCTGCCAATTACCCAGTTCCCCCTCCCTCACCTCTGCAATATCAATAACCGATAAAGCCACCTCTACAGCTACAGTGGAGCTAGCCTAACTAAACAGTAAACTAAATGTGTGACTTCATCATACGAAATTACGTGATTTTGATATTTGCATAAATTGTTCCCAAAAATTTTCATAATACTATTTAATTACAACATGGGACGACTTTCTTTTTTGCATGGCTCGCACATTCCGCACATTTAAGAGTAGTTTTATTTGTCGGTCTCCGATCTTTAAGATTGATATTTCCATTTCTTATTCATTGAAATGCTCAAAATTAGAATGCTTAGAAAACCGTGAAATAAGGTTTCTGTAGGGTGTTCACCTGTCACTATGATTGATAAGTTAGCCGAGCCCTATTTGTTGATGGTGATCGGTAGGGAAGAAGAGCGACGCGGCGAGATAATAGTGAATTGGATGTGGAAGCGAACGTAAAACTCATCGTTAATCGGTGGAAATAATAAATGCATGCTCACTCGCCTGCCCCTCCCCCGCCCTAGCCCCTCTGGCTCTTTCGCCTCCTCCTTTGCGCCAGTTGAGCATTGGAGCTCAACTGGGGCCGCATGACCGAAAGCAATGAGCTTTATTTGCCATATTCGCTTCGCTGTTTGTTATTCTCTTCTTCTCGCCGCCGTTGTTATTGCCATTGTTGTTGGCTGTGTGTGCGCGTGTAGTGTGTGTGCGTGTGCTGCTGTGGTGTGTTTCTGCTTCGGTTTCTATTCCGTATCGTCGTAGATAACAGGGCATTGTGTTGCCGTTGTTGTTGCCCAACATATGTATATTTACATATGGAGAGAAGAGCAGAGGCAGCGAGAGAATGAGAGTAATGCTGACGTTGACACTGCTCTAGTACAGTGATACTCATTGTGGGCGTAGACAGAGGGGGGTCTGATGTTGCTACTGTCTCACTGATTTCTCATATCTTTGGCCAACTCGCAAAGTTCACGTCCACATTTCTGTTGGCTGCGCACTTGATTAGCACCGAAAATTGGATCAGCAGCTGTTGGCGTTCGTCGCTTTCCTTTCTGCCGCTGCGTTCGCTTAATGGTAATTGGAAGATGGTAATGATGACGATGAATTCCTACCCGACTCTTGTCGCCGGAATCCTGTTTTCCTTCCTCTTGTTATATGATCTCTATACCCTGTTATGTTAGGGTATTAATACGTACATATGGCATAAATATACATACAGATACTACAGAAAAGATAGATTTTCAACATCAACTGACCTTGCTTAGCATTCAAAGTGGTTCCGACCTCTTAGTCTAGAACTAGTTGGGAATTTCATTCGCAATTTTATTTTTATCATCACCAAATAAAAAATGGCAGCCTACAGAGAGTGAAATCTACGGTGGATCATTTTAAGTGAATAAAATTAAAAGTTCTGATATTCATCAATAGTTATAACTCATGCAGTCATGCATAAATGTATCTAATAGACTCACTTCCATTCATTGTTATCAGTTTGCTTTCAGGCAATAATCTGAGTCATTTGAAACAATTAAGATAATACGCCGCTAAGAAGGAAATAAATCAGTGCAGGGTATCTAATAGCCCGTCTCACCTGTTCCGTTTCGGCTTGTTTATCTATGCATATTGAAGTGGCGCTCAGGAGGAAGAAGAACGCCAAAGAGCGAGAGCCCATTATAAATGTATGGAATAGTGGAATTGCGAGTGGAATAGAGAACTCTCATTACGATGACTAACCCGGCTCAAAGATTACTGGTGGATATGTAGGAAGGGAAGGCAGGCGGTAGCACCGAGCACATGGTAGATAAGGGTCTGCAATTAGCACCTTAAATAGAATACATTAGGCCCAGGTGGCCAATTGATAGAGGGGGTTTGAGGGGCGAAGGTGACGCCACCACCGCAAACTAGCAACAGCAACAACACGAAAACCACTTGACTGGGTTTTAATTTTTCGATTTTTTTCTGTTTTACACGCAACTTTTACAGTTGAACGTCCATAAAGGGGAATCATCCGCAAGAAAAATAAATCACTTTCATATCTCTTATTTAAAAAAATTTAATTTAATTTTAAGTTTATTCTTGTGAAGTAACCAATAAAATATTTATATTAATACTAAAAATGCATTAAAGAATATAAACATTTTTTCGAACTTGACATTTAACTTAGCGTAGTTCTCAATTAAGATTGGTTAAGATTGGTTAGAGAAAATCATAGGATTGGACCTTAGGTTTTGGTTGCAACGTAGAGAAGTAATACTGTATGCGGTTAGGCTTTTGGTTGCTTCCTCCCTGCTTCATCATCATCTACTTCTACCTGCCGATTGTTAATCGACGAGACACCAAAACAAGCTCTCCAGCCGACAATAACAACGTGGCCACAATGAAAAGTCGGTAAAAAAATCGGTTTAGAACATGCCAAACAAGTTTCAACATTTCTGTGGGGCAAGCCGCTTAAAAAGGATATAGCACGCACACTCGCACAGATGCAGATACAGATACAGATACGGATATGGGAATATAAGCAAGCCACCAACACAAGCACAAACGAGGGCAGGCCGCTCATCCATGTTTATAGATTTTTCGTTGCACCGCCGCCGGCCACCATCTCCGCCCCCTCCAATTTGCGCCACCACTGGCAGGCAGCGTCCAAAATAAACTCAAAGCAGGAGACATGGCAATAATGCACCGTATTTGTTGTCTCAACTCCCCGCCTCCTTGGAGCAACAGTCTCTCTCAATCTGGCAATCTCTCAGTTCGCCATCTCAAGCTCTCAGCATCGCTTCTCTGCCGGCGCATTGCACCACCACCAATGCAAAGGCACAAGCAAAAATCAAGCGAAAACAAAACGGTCCTTCATATGCAAAGTGCATGCGCACTGAAGGGAGACGGCAATAGAAAAAGTGGTGGGGAGAAGAAGGGGACCGCCCGTGGTGGACAACTTGATTTCCGTTGCCCTTTGCTAACCAGTGTTGTCAGCCTTTTTTTTTATAAAGCTACTAAGTTGTTCCTGTGCTTTATTAAATTTGAGTTTGTTTGTTCCTAATATATGTTATTTAAATTTGCCAGTCGATTAAAAATTATTCATTTCTGACAGATTTATGTTTTAACCTTTTTCAAGTAAATATACTTAATCTGGGTTGATGTATTTTCAGACTTTAATAGCAATACATATTTAAATTGTATATTAACTCAGATAAGAAATCAATTAAAATTGGCTTTTCGCGGACTCTTATTAATAATTTTCCCTTGTGGTCTATACATTTATTACGTTATCACCTTTTAGGCTGGTCTCAGTGATAACGAATATATGGACTGGGCTATCTATTTGACAATTTTCGTGTCAGACTGCTAAGTAGTAAAGAGGCTTAAATTCTTCGGATGTAAGCACGAGTTCTTGACAAAGATATTATATTGAGTGCAATAAATATATAAAGTCGTCATTCGTATGACATTTGACATTTAGTTAACATTTTGTTTAACATTTTCTGCTGGAATGAAAATGGCTGAAATGACAACACAGTTGCCGAGTGTTAAGTGCCGCGGAAACTGCTAGAAACCGCGAAATCCGAATCGGATGGGCAACAAAAGCTTTTCGGACGCAGCTCATCATCAACGTTCCTTAAAATTGTCAGAGAAATGTTTAAATATAAAAACAAACCCATATATCGAGCATAAGAGCCTATGTATTACGCATTATTCAAATTCTTTGCTTTAGGTAGTATATCAAATATCCATAATATATTGACGTGATTTTTGTTTTTTGCATTAAAGACGAACACAGCGGCGCGAGTAAGAATTGGTCGATTAAAAAAAAGTGAGCTTAGCATGTTGCTTAAATAGATTTTGGTTTGCTCGTTCTCCTATTTAGTGGCTCTCTGTTAATTTGTTTGGCTCTCAATCTCTGCGCTCTCTCTGTCTCTCTCCGCGTGAGCTTCCAGCTCCAGATTTAACCAATTTCACGATTTTAGGCCACCAGGTGTTTAATCAATTAATCGGAATCAATAGTAAATTTATCAGCTCGGTTTTCTATCCAGATCAGTTTGTTTCGGCTCAGTTTAAAACGAGAGCTAAAATCGAGACGGTAACAAAAGAATTGTAAACAACAAATATTTATTAGACGTAAACTATGTTCCACTGGATTAATTCAATATATGGAAGATATATATATTTTTTTTAAATATCACTCTCAGATTAATCTTGATGCAGACAATATTTTTTGTAATTTTTTCTTGGTACTAAAAAACGAAAATCACTGCAATATTTATGAAATATCTGTCCATCCCTAACAATGAGCAAATGAAAACGAAATGACAAAGGCGAGAGAGCGTTCCATAAGCGATGAGAAAGTGAAGGCGAGAGCGAGTGAGTACTTAGATGACTGTGGTGAAGAGAAAAGGAATTGAATCACATCTCTGCCGGCAGAGGCATCGGCTTCGGCAGAGGCAGCGCCCTCCGCTGAAGCAGTGTATTTTTAGCCATATATCACGCTCCGCTCTCTGCTGTCTGTACTCTCCATTTGGCCGCTCGCTCTCCGTATCCGGCCAGCTCGACTCTCCGTACGGGTTTTTGTGTGACTGCCACTCAACTCAAGCTCTCTCCTCTCTTTATCTCTTTTTGCAGCGGGAGCGGAAGCAGCGCAAGCTCTACCTGGATGAATGGTCGCTGGGCGATGATGACGGTGAGGGCACGCGGGGCTTCAGCGTCGCCGAGAAGCTCGAGTCCTCGAAGTTCGCACAGGCGGGAATGGTACGGGAGATGCGGGGCAGCGATCTTACTGTGGGGTAAGTATTTGCAAGCTTTCCGTGTTCTTTTTAAGGCTAATTACGGCTGCCTAATTGGCCGCAATTATCGCGATGATAAAATTGTATCAAAACGTATAAGCAGCTCATCTAATTACCCATTTCCTTGCCGGTTTGCTTAAATAGATTTCTGCAGCAGCACGGCTTTAATATACCGCTGCTGTTCCGGGACAAGGCCGGACTCGGCCTGCGGATGCCCGATCCGCAGGAGTTCACCGTGAATGATGTACGACTGTGTGTGGGCTCTCGGCGACTGCTCGACGTGATGGACGTGAACACCCAGAAGAACCTGCAGATGACAATGAAGGAGTGGCAGCAATACTATGACAGTCCGCAGAAGGATCGGCTGCTAAACGTGATCTCGCTGGAGTTCTCGCACACGCGCCTGGATAGGTTCGTCCAGAGCCCAGAGATCGTGCGCCAGATAGACTGGGTGGATGTCGTATGGCCTAAGCAGCTGAAGGACGCCCAGCGGGAGGGCACCAACCTGCTGGGCGGCATGATGTATCCCAAGGTGCAGAAGTACTGCCTGATGTCGGTAGCGAATTGCTACACGGATTTCCACATCGACTTTGGCGGTACCTCGGTGTGGTATCACATCCTGCGAGGCAGCAAGGTCTTCTGGCTGATTCCGCCTACGGATCGCAATCTGCAGCTGTACGAGAAGTGGGTTCTATCAGGCAAACAGGCGGACGTCTTCTTCGGCGACACCGTGGAGAAGTGTGCGCGCGTTTATCTCACAGCTGGAAACACCTTCTTCATACCGACCGGCTGGATTCATGCTGTCTACACGCCCACTCAGTCGCTCGTTTTTGGCGGGAATTTCCTGCACTCCTTTGGGATTGTTAAGCAACTGAAGACAGCGAGTGTGGAGGATAGCACTAAGGTGCCACAAAAGTTCCGATACCCCTTCTTCACTGAAATGCTGTGGTACGTCCTCGCTCGCTACGTTCACACTCTGCTAGGACACTCGCACCTGAACGGCGAGCCTTCGATGGATGAGGAGGAAATGGCCGCTCGTCCACACACCCACCTTACGCATCACGAGCTCTTTGGCCTAAAGGAGATCGTGATGTATTTGTACGACCTACCGCCGCAGAAGAAGAATGTGCCCAGTTTGGTCCTGGATCCCGTGGCTTTGATCAAGGATGTACGATCGCTGGTGGAGCGGCACTGCAAAGATCAGCAAGATCTCGCCATAACCGGCATTTCCGTGCTGAAAGCTCCGTCAGGCTCGCATCCATCTTTTCAACTGTACGATCGCACTCGTGTCAAGCAGGAGATCAAGCAGGAGATTGCGCGCAAGAACGCCGAGGTGATCCGCGAGCAGCAGCAACTGGAGGCTGGCAGGGCCAGGGAAGCCGAATCGGATGCATCGCAGTCGACGGGAGCGGGATCGGTCATTGGCATGGGTGCTGGCATCGAGTACAGCAATGGAGTGATGAAGAAGGAACAGCAGCTGGAGAATGGCAGTGCATCAGCAGCTATCGCCGGAAACGGAACGCAGCCAGGTAGGTTTTGGGGCGTAGACTCACTTGGAAGCAATCTAAACATTATTTACTATCTTTCAGAGGCCACCTTTGTCCTCCCCACAGATACGCTCAAGTATCGCCCGCCCAAGAAGATGCATTTGGCTAATGCCGTGGCAGCTGCCGCCAGTAGCAGCAACAACTCTGGAGGTGTCAACAGTGCAGGATCAGGAGTGTCAGTTGGGGTGGCTGGCGGCTCTGCGGTTGTGGGTAGCAGCCACAGTCCTACCATTGGAGGAGGAGTGGCACCTGCAGCAGGCACAGGAAGCGGCGCCATCAGTGTGATTGCCACCTGCTCTAGCTATGGCGATGGAGGAGGGGCAGCCAACCTGGATAACTGCCCGTCCCCTGGAGAGGGTGCGGCCAAGCTATCGCCCAATCTGACCGGCACCGGCCAGCCTCGCAGGCGCAGGACGCGCTGCAAGAACTGCGCCGCCTGCCAGCGTTCCGATTGCGGCACCTGTCCCTTTTGCATGGACATGGTCAAGTTTGGTGGCCCGGGACGGGCCAAGCAGACGTGCATGATGCGCCAGTGTCTATCCCCCATGCTGCCAGTAACAGCGCAGTGCGTTTACTGCCATCTGGACGGTTGGCGACAGACGCCTGTGTCACCGCAGACCAAACAGCTGGCCACCATCGATGGGCCATCGGCTCTGATGGAGTGCTCCGTTTGCTACGAGATCGCGCATCCGGATTGTGCTCTATCGCAGCTAGACGGTACTGAGGACGCGGCGGATGCCAAGGGAATTGTGAACGAGGATCTGCCCAACAGCTGGGAGTGTCCCAGTTGCTGCCGCTCTGGCAAGAACTACGACTACAAGGTAGGTACCACCATTGGGGTTCTTAAATACCTGAATAACCAATCTTCTTTGTGTCCAACAGCCTCGTCACTTCCGGGCCCGTCAAAAGTCCTCCGAGGTGCGGCGTGTCTCCGTTTCTCATGGTTCTGGTGGAGGAGCAGTCGAAGGTGCCCATCAGGAGGGATCGTCCCTGCTGCCGCCACCAGTCGGCCAGTACAACGACTTCGTCTTCACCAGTGAGTCGGAAATGGAGTCTGCGGGGCCAGGGGCCAGCGGACATATGACGCACTGGAAGCACGGAATGAAGCGGCACCACCAGCTGGAGGTGAAAACGGAGCGCAACAACAGCTGTGACACTCCATCGCCGGGAATTTCACCGAATGCCGCGGGCGGCGGCGAGTCCAAGGGAGGAGGGAAGCGGCGCAAGAGTGACGATGGCATGAGCGTCAGCAGCAGCATGCAGGAGAGCAACGATGCCCCTTGCAACTCCTCGGTGGATGGAGGAGGAGCAGGGGGAGCTGGAAATGCCAATCCATCCAACAATCAGTGGAGCGGCAGCAGCGGAGGAGGTGGTGGTTCTCGAAAGAAGAACTCGATACGATCCCAGCTCGCGCAGCAGATGTTGAACTCGTCGTCGCGCGTGCTCAAAAAGCCACAGTATGTGGTGCGTCCAGCGGCTGGAGGGTCCGCCTCTGCCTTGTCCAGTGGCAATGGAGGAGGATCGAGTGGTGCGTCTGGCACTAATGGAATGACCAATGGAGGCAATCAAAGCGGAGCCAACTCCAGTGGCAATGGGGGCAATGGAGAGCGCGCCACCAATAACGGCGGATTTAGCGGTTCCAACAACGGTCTGGGAAATCAGCATCACATCTCTGGACAGAATCTGGCACTGGATCCCACCGTGCTGAAGATCATCTTCCGTTACCTGCCGCAGGACACGCTAGTCACGTGCTGCTCGGTGTGCAAGGTGTGGTCCAACACGGCCGTTGATCCCGATTTGTGGAAGAATATGAACTGCTCTGAGCACAAAATGTCCGCGTCGCTTCTTACCGCAATTGTGCGCCGCCAGCCAGAGCATTTGATTCTGGACTGGACGCAGATTGCCAAGCGGCAGTTGGCCTGGCTGGTGGCACGCCTGCCGGCGCTCAAGAATCTCTCGCTGCAGAACTGTCCCATTCAGGCGGTGTTGGCGCTGCACACTTGCCTCTGTCCGCCGCTACAGACGTTGGACTTGAGCTTCGTGAGGGGATTGAATGACGCCGCCATAAGGGATATTCTGTCGCCGCCCAAAGACTCGCGACCGGGACTGAGCGATTCGAAGACGCGGCTAAGGGATCTCAAGGTGCTGAAGCTAGCAGGAACGGATATCTCCGATGTGGCTGTGCGTTACATCACCCAGAGTTTGCCGCACTTGCGTCATTTGGATTTGTCCTCCTGCCAGCGGATCACGGATGCGGGCGTGGCCCAAATAGGCACCTCAACCACGGCCATTGCCCGCCTCACGGAACTCAATCTGAGCGCCTGCCGGCTGGTGTCGGAGAACGCTTTGGAGCACTTGGCCAAGTGCGAGGGCCTCATCTGGCTGGACCTGCGTCACGTGCCCCAAGTGAGCACCCAGTCGGTTATCCGCTTTGCGAGCAACTCCAAGCACGATCTCTGCGTCAGGGACATCAAGTTGGTGGAGCGCAGGCGCCGCACCTCGACGGGAGTGGCCAGAAGCTGGCACCACGACTGAGCAACTGGCAACCGATGAAGGGGAGGCTCTTTTAACGTTAAACTTACGCACTAGGAAACCCAGTCCTCGAATTCAAGACCCCCGATTTCACGCCCGATTGCAAGCCAAAGAGCGTCGTCGAGCCCATTGCATTGCGAGAGGTTGTTCCTGAATGCTTAGCTAGCTAGGATTGGATGTCCGTTCAAGTCTATTGCTTGTCCGCTTCCTCGTAAATTGGTGGCCGATAGTGGCATCTTGGAGGTCACTGACAAAGAGATGCTTGGCAGCATCCGCAGTGCGCAACACCGCAGAGCTTAACTTCCTTGTACCCATTCCAATATTTTTCCATTTAGGGCATACAAATTATAAATGAATACGTATTTTTGAACAGAAAACTGTAGTAAACTAGCTAGCACTACCATGCCGCACCTCGTTATGGCCTACAATCCCAAACAATGCGTTTGCACGTGTATAATATGATGCTTCATATCATTGTTAAATTGTTTTGGAATGTAAACGTATGAACTAAAATTACCGAGGGATTTATTTGCAATACTTGACCCTTTCCAAAGTGCAAATAATATTGTTAATGGTTTCAAATGCATAATTTTATTAGAATTTCTAGAGAAACAAGTAAAACTCTACACGTTCAGCTATTTTTCACCACATCCTACACTCGTTTCGAGGCAGTGCAAGGGGCTGAGCTTCGGTTTTGCCGAAGGTACACATATGTAGATGGTAGTAGTTGCTCCATTTTTCATCGTAACGCCCAAACCCAAAACACTCTGACCTAGCGTAGTGATTAAGATTAGCATTCCCGCGATGATAGTAGTTACATTTAATCAGTGTCATATATTTAAGTACGCAGGAGGAGATGGAGGGAGAGCAGCACTAGGTGCACACAGCCCAACCACATCCAGCTTAAGTAGATTCAGCTCGCAGCACAGCATCCAAGGATCACAGGCATAAGAGCGGTGCGTTTCGGAACGATAAGAGCCCTGCAATACTTTAAAAATCCACCACAATTTGGCCTTACTCTCGATGCAATTTAAATTAGAAACATCTTGGACTTTTGTTGCGTCTTACAGTTCCGACTCGCACTGCGGAAGCGCTAATACCGCACATAGAGTCGATAAGTCAGCCGAACCCCATCCCACATCCTCCGCTCCAGTAGCAGTTAAAAATAGTGATAATGTGGCTAATATATATATATATATATATATAATTGAGAGTGTGTAAGAATTATGCAATTAACCGCATAAATATAAGTTAATGTTTTACAGAATTACAACATTACAAAATATAGAATAATGTTTCATGAACACTCCTAGTACTTGGCGGATTTGTAATCGGGTTCGTCGCCGCCACCTCCGCTGCCACCACCGCCTCCACCTCCGCCATCCTTGGGGAGCTTTCGCTTCTGGATGATGGTCTACAAAGAGAAGGAAGTTTAGTGTTAGATATGGATTCTACCGACACTCATCCATGGAATCTTTAAATCGCGATACTCACTTGAATCTTCTGCCACTCCCTGTCCAGTTCGGCCTTCTCGTTCTTCTCCGTCTTGTTCTTGCGCGTCTTCCGGCCGTCCTGCATCTTGACGCCGTACTGGAAGGCGGCCTTGGGCAACGCCTCCTTGGTGCTCATGTAGTCCGAGTACTCCTCTTGCGTATCGAAGTCCCAGCGCCCAATCGGTCCCTTCTTGTTGCCCAGATCCATCTTAGTGTAGTCAACCTCGTCATCCGAGTCGTCAATGGCGTCGTTCATCTCCTCCAGTCCCGGATAGCACTCGGCATAACCCTCAGGTTCGTTGGCGAATCGAGAGGCCATGGCTTTGGATATTTTCGGTGGCGGAGGTATGCTGGTAACTATGGGCTCCTCTGCGGTCTCTGGAGGAGCATCGCCGAAGTAAGAGGCGGCGGGGGGTTTTCCAGCTTCTTGTCGACTTCGATCTCCTCGCGAGGCTGTTGGCTGATAATCCCCGACATCGTCGTAGATGTTGTCGCCCAAGGGAAGGGCTTTTCCGCCCTTATTGCTGGAGGCGTTAGTGATGCTACCGACGCCGCCACCACCGCTGGTCGGACCCCGGACATTCTCCATCTCCTTGTCGTAGAAGAGCGGCTTATCCTTATCGCGCTTCTTGTTCTTTTTGTTCCGACCACCGGCTCGCAAGTAGCTCAAGATCTGGGATAGTTTGTTAATGACAATATCATTGGTGGTCAGCGTGGCCACATCCTCCCGCGCCACCGGTACCTCGAACTTGGAGCGCTTCAGTGTCGTTGGGATGTCTGATTCACCCAGCTCGTCATCCAGATCTATAACGTATGCCATGCGTCCGGGGGCAAAGAGCTCATTGCGGGGCACCTCTTTCGAGCGGCGTGCTTGAATTAGGTTGTATATGTTGCGGGCGAGGGCTCCATTGATTGCATTGATGTCCTCCGACTCGCGGCGCTCTGCTTCTAGCTGCTCGGCTGCAGCTGCTGCCTCCGCTAACTTCTCTCTGGCCACGGCGGCGGCTATTTCCTCCTCCTCTGCCTCCTTGGAGTGCAGCTCCGAACGCACCTTCTGCAGAAGAGCGTAATCGAGACCCTTCACCAAATGCGTATGCTGAATGTCACCGCCCAAGAACTTCGATTCCTGGATGATTCGCCGACGACGTTCGGCAGCATCAATTCCGGACTTCATGTCCGGAGCCACGGCTCGGTAGGCATTCGTACTACTGCCGTGCCCCGGCGTGCTCACGTTCACGTAATCGGGATTCGCTCCATCTCGACGTTCGCGGGCTCTGTCCCTGTACTTCTCCGACAGCTCTTGCAGCTTCACGTCCTCCTGCTTCTTCAGCGCCGCATAGAAGTTCTTTTTTTTGCGTCGCAGGTCGTTCCGCTCGCTACTGCTCTGACCCTTCTTTTTGTCGCCACTTGATCCTGCCGAGGCGGGGGTGGAAGGCGTGGCAAACGTAGCGGTAGCCAGAGATCCGCCTCCGGAAGTACTGCTCGTGCCAGAGCCAGGCGGCGGGGCTCGAGGCGTTGCCAGCAGCTTGCGGAAGTCATCGTTGGTTAGACGCACCGAGGGCGGCGCTTCCAAGTGGGCATCCGACATTGCAGAGCAGTTTCCAAACGGATTTTTGTCTCGAAAATTCTATATTTACAAGCCTTTCTTCTTCTTCTTAATGGATTTCTTCTTCTTGCTAGTGATGGGCTATGTTGTGTTATCGACAGCGTATACAGTTATCGAAGATACCATTCAGTGGTGGTAGTCTAGCTAATTTCGGACAGCCATGATGATTTGCTTTTAATCCATGTTTGTTGTGATCACCCTATCCTCAAACTGTTATATTTAAATTAGCTGCGTTTCATAAGCGTTTGATCGGTTTATTGTTTATTGTTTATTGTTTTTATTAAAAATGCAACAATTTCTGAAAGAACGGCCCAAAGTGGAGCTGCACGCCCACCTCAACGGTTCCCTAAGCATCAAAAGCTACGTGATCTTGCCGAGCGGATGTACGGACCTCAAATATCTGCAAGTCAAAGTAAAAAATATCCATAACTAAGCCAAAACAGCCTTAATTTCAATTCGGAAAGCTTTTCTATGTTAGTTTTTAGTTGGTTAATTAATCTGCATATTTAGTTTGGAAATTCAAGAAGATAAATTTTTTGTCCATTTTTGACAATTTTAATGATGTAACCAAAATATAATGATGGCCAAAATTTTATTTTCAATTTTTTTAAATATTTTATTGCTAAATAATCGGAGTTTTAACGGCGAATCGAAAAGTGTACGGCATTTGGCTATCAATTAATTTTTGGCCATAATATGCTCTCCAGAAGACCTCATATATTCGCACTTTTGAGTCGGCATTTTAATACCATATTTTGTTGGACAAGCCACAGTTTAAAATAACCATAACTAAGCCAAAACAGCATTAATTTTAATTCGGAAAGCTTTTCTTTGTTAGATTTTATTTGGTTAATTAATCTGCATACCGACTTTAAGAATAAACAGAAATAAAATTTTATTAAATTTTTGACAATTTTTATGATGTAGCCCCTTACAAAATTTAAAAAAATCGGCCAAATTTTTTTTCTCAATTTTTTAAAATATTTTATTGTCAAATAATTAAGATTTTAATGGCGAATCGTAAAATATACGGCATTTGTCTTTGACCTCAGGCTTATGCATTTTTGGGTCCTTAAATGGGGTTTTTTATGTCCTAATTTAAGGGAAAACTCAATGTTAAAAATATTCATAACACAATTAATTAAGCTTTAAACGGTGAATCAGACCATATACAGCATTTTTCTTAAATTCCATTTTTGGCCAAAATATGCTGTTCGGAAGACCTCAGGCTTACGCATTTTTAGGTCTTTAAATCTTAAAAATTTGCATAACAAAGTCAAAACAGCCTCAAATTCAATTCGGAAAGCATTTCTGTGTTAGTTTTTATTAGGTTAATTAATCTGCATATTGAGTTTAGAGATCAGAAAAAATATTTTTTTTGCCAATTTTTGACAATTTTAATGATGTAACCCCTTATCATTTTTTGAAAAATTGGCCAAAATTTTGTTGCTAATTTTTTCAAGTATTTTATTGCCTAATAATTAAGCTTTTAACGGTGAATCGAACCATATACAGCATTTTTCTTAAATTCCATTTTTGGCCAAAATATGCTGTTCAGAAGACCTCAGGTTTATGCATTTTTGGGTCCTTAAATGGGGTTTTTTATGTCCTAATTTTAGGGAAAACTCAATGTTAAAAATATTCATAACACAGTTAATTAAGCTTTTAACGGTGAATCGAACCATATACGGCATTTGGCTGACATTCCATTTTTGGCCGAATTATGCTGTTCAGAAGACCTCAGGTTTATGCATTTTTGGGTCCTTAAATGGGGTTTTTTATGTCCTAATTTTAGGGAAAACTCAATGTTAAAAATATTCATAACACAATTAATTAAGCTTTTAACGGTGAATCGGACCATATACAGCATTTTTCTTAAATTCCATTTTTGGCCAAAATATGCTGTTCGGAAGACCTCAGGTTTATGCATTTTTGGGTCCTTAAATGGGGTTTTTTATGTCCTAATTTAAGGGAAAACTCAATGTTAAAAATATTCATAACACAATTAATTAAGCTTTAAACGGTGAATCGGACCATATACAGCATTTTTCTTAAATTCCATTTTTGGCCAAAATATGCTGTTCAGAAGACCTCAGGTTTATGCATTTTTGGGTCCTTAAATGGGGTTTTTTATGTCCTAATTTTAGGGAAAACTCAATGTTAAAAATATTCATAACACAATTAATTAAGCTTTAAACGGTGAATCAGACCATATACAGCATTTTTCTTAAATTCCATTTTTGGCCAAAATATGCTGTTCGGAAGACCTCAGGTTTATGCATTTTTGGGTCCTTAAATGGGGTTTTTTATGTCCTAATTTAAGGAAAACTCAAGGTTAAAAATATTCATAACTCAATTAATTAAGCTTTTAACGGTGAATCGGACCAAATACAGCATTTTGCTTAAATTCCATTTTTGGCCAAAATATGCTGTTCAGAAGACCTCAGGTTTACGCATTTTTAGGTCCTTAAATCTTAAAAATTTTCATAACAAAGTCAAAACAGCCTCAA
>VNKC01000623.1:0-15010 GCA_008042775.1 Drosophila pectinifera
CTGGTTAAAAATCCAAATCGAGCAGCTTTAAACTTTGAGGCAGTCATCAGCCTAGAAAAGCACATAAATGTAGTCTTTAATTTGTAATTTAAGCTATTAGTGATAAAAATGACAAATTTTTATATAAAAGAGTTGTACCCGAGGGATTTGTAACTTTGTTGAATTCGTATATTATCATTAAGGCATACTTTCTATAAAGATGGTCATTTTTTGTTAAGTTATTTCTTTGTTTTTTATTTAACAGTTCTTGGAATTACCTATACTTTTTAAGATTTCCAAAGAAAAAGAAATTCTTAGAAATTCGATTCGAGAAATTGATTTCAATTCTTTTTATTTATATTTTGAGTAATGCGTACAAAGTGTGTACAATTAACTTAAATTTTATGTATGAGCTTATATATTTTCTTTCCGATCTGGACTCGATTATGTATCTCGCTTCGTATAGGAGTAAAGTCCTATGAAGGTATATATTTTTAAGATAAATAAGGCTGAAATATAACACCCTGCAAACCAAGTTGGTAAAGAGTTTGTTTTGATTAATACTTACTTGTAAATAACATGGAGGTAGCCAAATTCAACTTGACCTTCAAGGCATAAGTTCCTGGAAATATTTCTGTTATTAGATATTAATAAAAGGCCATCCTCTTATAAACCTGAATTAAACAGTCTCCGATAGGGGAACCTGGCTCTTCCAATGGAGCTTTTTGTCTGGTATCTTTTACTAATGAACCTATTTACTTATACCTTTTTTACTATACCAATTTTAATGTTTTGTTATTTATTAACTTATTTTCAGGTCGGCGATGTGGGAATGTCCCGGGATCGTAGCAATACCGCCGCGTGCCTTAAGTGGAGCGATCGCAAGTGCTTAGGTTTGTCCATACTCTTTTTTACGATCATGCAAGTCTTCTTTCTAAACTTTAAACATGCCAACGACAACAACAACAAGAACAAGAACATCATCATCAAAAGCATTAGATAATTTAGCCACAAGTGAGAGTCGAAATTGGCAACAGAAAAGAAACAAAGTTGAACTGTGTAAAGAATCGGGGAAACGGCGAGATAAAGTGAGATGAAGAGCGAACAAAGAATTTCCAATTAACCTTTTGATGGCAACAGGACGAAGAAGAACGATAAATAAAAGAAGCAAGAAACAAGAAACAAGAAAGAAGAAACAAGAAGAAATGCTAAGAATATAAGTAATTTTTAGAATAGACGAGAGAAGGAAGAATCACTGCAAGTCCAAAAATATATACATACTAAAATTTTGTAGTTAAATTTAAATGTAAGCCTAGATTTACACACAACAAGCAACACAACACACACACGCGGATGCATTGTGTATTTGTGTAGGCGTGGCAGGACAAAATCAAAAGGTTGTTTTTTCAAGTCGGTATCCTCATTTTTTTGTCGGGGCACAAGGCAAATTCTTGTATTATTTTAGTCGAAATGCAATTATACACATCCATATACAGACGTATCCTAAAATATATATGCCCATATATATATATTATATACATTATGTTTAAGAGTTTTAGTTGAAATTTTATGTACATTTCGTTTTTGATTGTTTTCGTTTAGATTGTTTGTGTTTGTTTTAAGCCCGTTTAGTTTGTTTTGTTTTTGCAATGTTTTCCCCATTGCCTGCTTCCCCCCCTCCCAACACAGCGAGAAATGAAGATCATATTTAATATGGCATTTTGTACCCTTTAACCGTTGAAACTAATATCCTTTTGGTATTTGTTTTAATGCTAGACTCTCGTGGCAGTAAATCAATTTGAGTATATGCCTAATTTCTTATATTTCCGATCTGTGTGTATATATGTACGTATACGTGACCTGTAAACTAAATGCATTATTTCAGATATTGCCAAGCCAGCCAAGTAGTCACAGTCTGCGCAGCACTGTACGCCAGCTTTTGCTTTCGTTTTTTAAACATCTAATTCCTTTCTAATAGTTTGAGTTGGTTTCCCGCTTTATATTTTGTACAAGAAAGAAATGTTTAATAGTGCCACGCAGCCAGGCGATAAAATGTTCAACCAAACAACCAACAAACACACAGACAAGCAACTGCAGTTTAGAGTTCATAGTAAAAGACTGTTTCTTAAAATTAAAACTAAATCTTGGACAACGGGAAATTTAAGTGCAGTAAAAACCAAAACTAAGTATTTAATGGAAATGTTTCTAGTGTTAAGGCGTCGCCAAGCCAGGCGAACAAACAAAAAGCAAACAATTTTTGTATCGGAAAATAAACGAAAACAAGAAGTCGGGAAGATAATGGCATGGAAATAATAAATAGAGGGAAAATAAAATCGAATAATCTAAGGTGTAGGGGTAAAGCATAGCATAATAAACGGAAAGTAGGCAAGAAGCAACCAATAATAAATAATAATTAAATAATAAAAATTAAATCGTGCGAGTAATTATACTCGGCCATTTAAGAAAAAGTTCCTGCAGTTTTCAACAAAGTTGCAACATGACACGTGAATCTGAAGAACCATAAAAACACACACAATTTATTAACAATTTCAACTGAATTGCCGACGAACACACAAAACATATCTTTGTTACAAATTTGTTGCTTACTTAAATCGTATAATTAAACACAAAAATCAAAAAGCAAATCGAGTGCAATAACTATTATTAATTCTCTCTTAAGCAGCAGCAAAACTTAACAAGGTTTTTCGTCTTTATTATTATTAGTTTTGTCTTTGTATTAAAACCAATTTAAGCAAAAACATATCATTTAACAGTGGTTTTTGTTTCGGAACTTGGTACAAAATATTAGTTTACTTAAAGAAATCTATACTTATTCCCCTTTGTGATGATCTACACTTGTATTTTATTGGCTTTTGAGTTTAGACAAAAAGTTGTTCCCAATATCTATGCATTTTCTTTGTATGAATAATCATATCGTAACTGCACAATAAACAATACAAATATGAATGTTAATTTAATAAACAAGTTAATAGCAAAGTAACGAAGCGATCGAAGGGATGGAGTCTCTTTTTTGTTGTTGTTGTAATTAGTAAACACGCACACCCACAAATACACACACATATTAGCCAGCGCAAATAAGATATAAATCTAAAACTAAAGCCTAGCATTTCTCTATCTGCGAAAATAGTTGAATTTACCCCTTAATTGCCCAGCATATACTCTACACTCACTAGCAGCGAACTCACACGCAGAAATATTAACCAAAACTCACAAGATACCAAGATAAATTAATTTGAACAAACTTCCAAGTAAGTTTCGTTAAGAACTCTCTTCAGACGAAACTCCGTTCCCATTTCCCCATTTCCCCACACTTACGTACTATGTTGTCCTTCAACGCACAATCCTTGGTACTTATTTATCTTCGAGAACCAGAATAAACACACAAACACGACGGAAGATGAACTCTGAAGCCTAATTACTCAGTCAAGTAATTAGAGGAAAAGCCAAATTAATATTTAAGCCTATACTAAAAAGAAGAACTAGATTCGAAAGAGAAATCCAACAAAAAATACAATTAAAAACTGGTACTAGGGCCTGGGGTAGAAATTAGCAACTAAATATATTAACTTTAATGCTACGAAATTGTAAAATAACATCGGAACAAAAACACTAAATTAATGCTTGCAATTAATCAAGCGGAACGAAATGAAATTAAACTTTTTTAAATGTAAAATGAAAACTCTTAAATTAGTAACAAAACAAAAAAAAAAACAGAAAAAACAACCCCTTAGGTATGATGGAAATTGAGAATGTCGCAATTCGAAACTCAATACAATTTTTTATGTATGTTTGTGTATATATCTATCTATATATAATATCTATATGAGTAATAAATAAATGCATTGAAACCGTAAAAACCAAAACACGTGTCGAAGCCATTTATTTCCAACAAAAAATTCAAAGCAGCAAGCGAAACATGCTCAAAAAATTCTCCAAAAATCTATAGGAATCCAGGCAGTCCTCCGCCATATTTGATCCATATTTTCTCAGACTGCAGTCCCAGAGTTCAGAAAATATCAAAATTGAAATTTCGCGATTGCAGACAAGGTGAGTTTTTTTGGTCAAAAACTGTTCCATCCTAAGTATTTTGTTTTGTTCTCCTCTTTTGATTTAAACGGAAATTGCTAATTTCCTTATAACCTTTTTTCTAAGTTGTTTCCTTCGTTACGTTAACTCTTTTTTAACACAATTAAAAAAAGCGCCTCATTCTCATGTTTTTGGTGGTTGGCACAGTGAACACTCATACGCTGCTACCCACAACGCACACTGGCTTTAATTTCTCTTTATTTGTATTCTTTCTGCTATTTTTGAGCATGTTTTCCTCGCTGAGCTTTGAATTTTTAGTTGCAAATAGATGTCATGTGATTTACCATATTTCTACGCTTGCTTTATTGTTAATATATGTTTGTCTGCATTTAGTTCACAATATTTTATTTATTTAATAATTCAAATGTATAATTAAATAATTCAATTAGCAGGCGTATAAACTTGGTGATAGAAGTCTGAAAAACAGTTTCGCACTCAGACAAGATAGCTCTATTGTTTTGCCTTTCTTACACACTTTAAATATTAAATCTTTATGCTTTTTATATTTTATTTTATTGTTTCTTGTTGTATACTAATAATCGTTGTTTTTGACAAGGAATTAAGTTGAATCTCTCATCATGCTCAAAACATAGCTTGTACACTCTGCCTATATCTTTAGTGTATGTCCTTGTTTAGTGCTCTAATCTACTAATATTTAACGCTTCCTTCTTGCAATTAAAACTGTCGCTGAGGTAAATCACATTCTTAGCCAAGCTTTATTACAAATAAATACAATAATATATCCATTTTAAACCATTCGCAGAGTGCAAGGATTCCGCCTACATGTACGAGGATCTCTGCTACGATGTCTGTCCCCTGCACACGTATCCATTTGATAAACTAGCAGCGGATCAGGAGGAAGTAGAAGGGGATCCGATCGCGGGACCTGGTCCAGTGAATCCCTACAGCAGACCCACCACCGATCATCCCCCATCGCTGTCCAATTCCATAGACGACAAGCAGGATCCTCTGCAGGCGGAGGATCGACGTCGTCGTCGCAGTCCTACCACCGAATCTCCGCTCATCCAACTGGCGGAGACACCCTCCAAGATATGTGCCAAGTGCGACAGCAGTTGCCTGGCCTGCCACGGACCTCTGGCCTCAGAGTGCAGCACCTGTTCCGTGGGAAGTCAACTCCGAAAGATCCTGAACGAAACCTTCTGCTACGCTTATGTGGTCCGCAGCACGGGCATGGCCACTGTGGTGGATATATCCGAAGAGGGTAACCCGAGTGCCCTTAAGTACATGACCGGCACCACTGTGCTGCTCCTACTGGCTCTGGTCTTCACCGTGGTGGGCCTCACAGTTGCCGGAGGCATTGTCTTCTATCATCGAAGGGCAACAGAGCGCCAGAACGAATTCTACTCCCGCGTGGCTCTGATGGCCGGAGAAGACAGCGGCTCCGACAACGACGACGAACTGTTCCGATCCAACTTCCCGCGCAGCAAAAAGGCTGTAAGCGAGTATCGGGACGAGGCCCCCAGCGAAGCAATCTCCACGAAGGAAGAGGCCAGCCAATTGGTCCCCTAGGTAACCATATTTAAATATTGATTAATGACTTGCATTTAGCCACCACCATCCACATCCTGAATCAGCCAGCCACCTGAAAGATTAAATAAATCCTCAGCCCATGAAGATCACATATTTTCGGTAAACATTGTATTCCATTTGATGGCAAAGATTGGTCTCTGATTACAAGCCAAAATAGATTAAAAGCATTAAAAGCATTAAAAAAGTGTAAAGAACGAGAGAAAAAATCAAAACTAAATATGTAAATTTATACCTTAATAAAATGATTCTTATTTTTAAAAGCCTTGAACCAATGCCTCAAGTATTGAAATATTGAAGTATGCCTTAGTCATAAAGATTATTCAACAACATATTGGAGAGTTGTTGAGATTAACGTAGTTTGTATTTAACACTTGGGGAAATCCTCAAAATGTTTTGTAATGATAAGGAAGTGGTATTCTTGATTGAGATTGCATTGAAGAATGACTTACTCATCAATAATATTCAACAACATATTGGTGAGCGGCTGAGTTTGTGGTAATTTGTATTGAACACTTGAGGAAATCCTCAAAGTGTCTTTGTAATGATAAGAATCAGGTATTCTTGATATTTCGAATGTTTAGATTAAATTTAGAGGGATCCTTGACTTTCAGATATAGTCTTCTTTGTCTGATAACACACTAACTATCAAAGTAGGTGAGCCGCAATCTCGGCGCTAACAGCCATCAATTAGTTAATGTGAATTATACAAAACCCAGGTTGGACCTTCCTTATCAGCCGGTGGGTTATCGCGGGGCTAAAGTGTTCCCGGTGAGAATTGTGTTGACAACGTTCAAGAGTTTTATTTGCTGCCGACCAACCAGAGAGCTCTCCAGAATTCCCTCGATTTCCTTATCGGTGCTATATTAGGACCATCGACTTCCACCTGTGCGGTAGTCGTTCCTCGCGAGACCAACGAGAAAATGAGGTTTAATTTATTGTCCCTGCTGGTGGTGGTGGCTTCCTCCTGCTGCCTCTGGGGTGCAGTGTCCAGCTGCGCCAGCATCGAGCAGCGTTACAAGTTCCCGAATAGCAACATCTATGTGCGACTGCGTCGAGGTGACAAGTTGCAGTACGAGCTGATGAAGGGTGATAAGACCCTGCAAACGGTGACCTTCGACAACTTTGAAACGAGTGCCAACCTGGTGGAGACGGACAGCGGTGGCTACACCCTCACCGATGGCACGACCGTCGTGCAGTTTACGCTGGTCACGAACGGTGTGGTCTCCGGCACGGGTAGTGACATCACCCATGTGCGGGTTTCTCGAGATCAGGTGCTGAAGGGCACCCAGCCCAGAGATTGTTTCCCTCTGAAGACGGGATCCACGCACTGGTTCAGCGGTCCGGAGCAGAAGCAGCACTACTGGCCCGTGGAGCGCCAGGTTCACAGCAACTACTCCTACCTGCCCAAGGAACAGGACAACTTTGGAGTCGGTGAGCGCTACTGGCTGAACAGCGCCGGTGCCCTCTTGTACGTGGAGAGCAACACGCCGCTCTTTCTCGACCAGAATACAGCATCCTATCCCGGCCAACTCTGCCTGAGTGCCACCAGTGAGTTGCCCTACGATCCCCGAGTCACGTCCGGCAAATTCGTCTACCATCTAACCGTGGCCAAGGATGCCAAGGCGGCGCACAAGTATGCCGTGAAAACCTTCCTGGGACAACCCACGGGCTTTCCAAATGAGCGTATGGTCAAGTATCCGGTGTGGTCCACTTGGGCGCTTTACAAGGCGGAGGTCACCGACGAAGTCGTCAGGGACTTTGCGCAGCAGATCCTAGATAATGGGTTTGAGAACAGTCAGCTGGAGATTGATGATGATTGGGAAGACTGCTACGGCGCCCTGACCTTCAGGAAGAACAAGTTCCCCGATAGCAAGACCCTGACGGACGACCTCAAGGCTCTGGGATTCCGTGTGACCCTGTGGATCCATCCGTTTATCAATAACAACTGCACAGCCATTTACGAGGAGGCCAAGTCCCTGGGCTATCTGGTGCTGGATCATGAGGGCAGCTCCGACACCCAGTGGTGGAACAGTAAGGCCAAGGAAGCAGCCATCTTGGACTTCACCAAAACTGAAGTGCAAGAATGGTTCGCCGAGCGTTTGAAGCGCCTCCAGGATGAGGACGGCATTGATAGCTTCAAGTTTGATGCCGGGGAGACCAGTTGGTTGCCCAGTGATCCCGTGCTCCAAGCCAGCAGCTCCATGGTGACTCCTCTCCAGGCTGTCGGAGACTACGTGCGCACCGTTGCCGCCTTTGGTGACATGGTGGAGGTGCGATCTGCACAGAACACCCAGGAACTCCCCATCTTCGTGCGCATCGTGGACAAGGACTCTGAGTGGGGCTGGAACAATGGATTGATCACGCTGATCACGTCGATGCTGCAGATGAACCTCAACGGATATCCCTTCGTTCTGCCGGACATGATCGGAGGCAATGGCTACAACGAGAAGCCTCCGACCAAGGAGCTCTTCTTGCGTTGGCTGCAGGCCAACGTCTTCATGCCCGCCCTTCAGTTCTCCTTCGTGCCCTGGAACTTTGACGATGAGGCCATTACCATAAGCAAGACCTTCACCGCCCTGCACGCCGAATACACGCCCTACATCATGAAGCTTTTCCAGCGAGCCGTCGATTCCGGAGAGCCAGTGAATGCTCCTCTATGGTGGATCGCACCCACCGACGAGGTGGCGCAGTCCATCTACGATGGTGAGTAGAAATTCGAATGGGAATTTAGGTGACATTCTTGATAAGGCAAAATATATTTTAGGCGGTTGATTATAAAAATGAATCACCTGTCAATTTTCTAATGGTCAACTTTTCAAGTATAGCTAATCTTAAGAATGATATCAAAAAGTAATTAGTATCTGGCTAGCTAATGACCTAGGCGACCTAACCTTTCGGCTAACCCAATCTTCTATTTTATCCACAGAGTTCTTGCTGGGCGACGACATTATTGCTGCTCCCATCGTGGTGGAGGGAGCCACCAAGAGAGACATTTATCTGCCTGAGGGCGAGTGGAAGGACGGCAATAGCGACCAGGTGTACAGTGGACCCACCTGGGTGATGGAGTACTCAGCTCCGCTGGACACTCTGCCCTACTTTGTGCGCGTGGGATTCGTGTTGGAGTAGAGCGAAAAGCCAAACTATACGTAGTCTTAGGTTTTTAACATTTGTTGTTATCAGACAAACGAACAAAAAAAACGAACTAAATTAAATACAAAATGGTCACAGTTAATTTGGTAAAATCTAAGAGGTTAACGTCTAGTTAGACTCGGAGGTAGTCTGAGAGATAGACAGGGATTCAGACTGGGAGATATTTGGAGAGATAGAATGGGACATAGATAGATTGGGCATGTAGACGGCGTCTCCAGATCCGGATAGCGAACTGAGGGGAAATCCAACAGATTGTCCACTGCGTCGAAACTGCCCGTACTCCCGCTCAAAGTCCAGGGCGTCCTTGGTCAGGATCTCTCGGAGGTCTATGGAGCTGCATGAGGGAAGGACGATGCACTTAATAAATTATAAGGTATAAAGATAGATGGACTCACTTCCCTTCCAAGTGGCTCCCCGCATTCCTCTCATACATGGCCAGTTTGAGGGCATGCACCCGCCGGGCACAACGTCGCCACTGCTTCTTGTACCGATCCTTCTGGCGGGCCAGATTAAAATACCGACTGTTCTGAGACCTCAGCTCTCCGAGGACCTCTTTGAGATCCGCTTCGTCTGAGCCCTGGGTCCGGAGTTGAATAATCTGCTGCTCCATGGTCGCGATGCGGGCTTTAAGCTCTGCCTTCTCGTTGGCCAGCTGCAGGTTCTCCTCGCGCAGCTCCACACTGCGACTTTCGAAGAGCATTACCTGCTGTTCCATTTCCGCTTGAAGCTGTGAGATGTGCTGCTCCAGCTCGTTAAACTTGGTCTGGTAATCCACGCTCTTGTTAGCTTCAATCTCATCCTCATCTGGATCCTGTTGGTTTTGTTGGAGTATCCTGAGCTCCTGGTATTCCATCTCCTCCAACTGGGCCTTATAGTGCAACTCCTTGCGAGCTAGTTCCTCTTCAAACCGATCGATTATTTGCCTCCGCCAGGTTTTGATCCTCTGGCCAACTGTCTCCGTGCTTGCGGAGTTATCCATGTCAAAATCATCCAAGGAGGTCAAGTCCCTCGGTGTTTTTCGTGAACTACTGGACTTCACGGAAATCCTCGAAGATGCCTTCTTGGTCGCTTTGACATCATCCTCCGATGTCTTGTCTGCCACAGGCTTGGACTTTTTAATTATCTTCTTGGTCTGAAAAGAAACCGGGTCTTCTTTTGGCTCTAAGTTCTCTTCATGCTCTTTATTTTTAATAATGACCGATGACTTTTTCCTGATAACCTTCCTCTTGATGGGCTGTACAGCTTGGTCCTCTAGGCTTTCGTTAGATCCCACCAATGGCTGTTCTTTAACTACAGTCTTTATAGCTTTCTTTTTTTTCAGAACTCGCACCTCCCGATGTTCGATTTCAGGAATGATCAGCTCTTCGGACTTCGAAGGACTTTCTGACAGGGAGATATATTCTTCGGAGCTCTTGAATTCCGCATGGAGTACAGGATCATTAGTCTGCAAACCCCTTTTCTTTTTCCTCAATCGATCTTCTTGAGACTGACGGTTATCGACGTTCTTTACCTCGGCTTCTCTAACTGCTCGAAGTTTGTTTTTTGCATTTAGGGGCTTTGCCAGGCCGAGCGCAATCTGATCCTCGTAGAGAATCTCGTGTAGCTCGGTCTGGCAGGTCTCCTCCAGGTACAACTCAGTTTCCTCCAAGGCTGCCGACTGCAGCTTATTTACTTCAACCCAACGGGCTCGCAGTCCCAGATCGGCCTTGGAAGTCTTCGCTGACCCGATTTCCTGTGTACTTGTAGATGTA
This sequence comes from Drosophila pectinifera, assembly GCA_008042775.1. Lineage (NCBI taxonomy): Eukaryota > Metazoa > Arthropoda > Insecta > Diptera > Drosophilidae > Drosophila > Drosophila pectinifera. Next base: position 10,539 of record VNKC01000623.1, read on the forward strand.
TCTTGCAGATTTTCGGGCACAAAAGTCTTGGACTTCACCTTGCGATTGCTTTGGACATCCTGGTCATTTAGATCAGTCTCTAAAACTGATTCAATTCTACCAATTCTCTTCACAGTCTTTGTGGCCTTCGATTTCTTGTATAACTTCTCCTTGGAGGACGTTTTCTGCTCAGAATGGGATTGGTCGTTATCTAAGCTCTCCTCACTGATGTCGAAGGTTTCTTCTCTAATACCGATATCTTCTGGACGTTCTTTAATGAAAGATGGGTTTCGAGTCTTGCCAGAACTATCCTGGGGTAAGCTAATATCCTCCCTCAGTTCCGTTTTCGAAACCTTCTTTACATATTTTTTACGTACCCTTGTCTCGGGAATGGATTCACTTGAAGATGCCTTCAAAGCTTTATCCCTAATACTCGAATTACTTTCATGGAGCTGCAGTGCGTTGGAATGCATTTCCTGGCTAAACTTTTTTGATTTTCTTACTTCCTGTTCGTGTGGTACGGGTAAATGTTCGTTACTAGGTGCCTTAACTCTTTGGCACTTCATAGATTCCAATTTATCTTCTGCCAGTATCCTTTCTTCCTGCTCTAAATGGACCAAGGACGTCCCTTCACTAAGGCTTTCATATTCGTCTTCCGCTATTTGAGGTTTTGTATTCTTGGGAATATAACCAGACTTAACCCTGCGCCTTTTTGTACATTTATCTTCTTCGGATAGTCTCTTTTTTTCCCGCTCAAACTGTTGCAAGGATGTCACTTCGCTGAGATTTTTAAGTTCGTGTTCCTCCATTGGAGGTTTTGTATTTTTGTGACTTTGTCCAGCCATAATCCTTCTTTTCTTTGTGGACTCCAGTTCGTCTTCATCAGCTAGTTTCTTTTCTTCCATCTCAAATTGTTGCAAGGATGTCAATTCGCTTTGGTTTTCATATTCGTGGTCCTCCAACGGGGGCTTTACATTTTTGGGAGATGATTTTCCAACGATCTCTTTGGATCCCTTGGCGTTCACCTTGAGTATTTTAGACGGAAGAGACTCCTCGGAAACTGATTGCATCCTAGAACCCCCGGAAGCCCTGTCTTCGCTAGAGTTCGGGACACATTTTGGACTCTTACGACTGTAAATTCGCTCATCCATTTCTCCTTCAAAACTATCTGCTACAAGGATTTCATCTTTCTTTGGCTCTTGAGCAGCAAACTCATTTTTTTCCCCACGCACCCCTAGCTTGGAAAACTCCTTGTCCAGGCATGGCACATCCTCGCTATCCAAGTTGAGCTCCTCGCCCTTCAACCGAGTGAACTTTCGGCGCTTGATCTGCGTCCTAGCAAGATCTCCCGGAGCATCGAAGTCGTCACCATCTCCAAGGGTGGAAGCAGAGCCGCGAGATCCCTCCGAGGTTGACAGTTCTGCGCCCACATTCAGGCTGGTCATGGAGGCGGAGTTTTGTTGTCGATGGGACAGGGAAATTGCTTCCGGATCCGTGCTATTTCCGGGCAGTTCTCTGATAACTCCGCTGGCAATCGACGCCGCTGGTTCAGTCTCTGCCTGTTCCTGACGGGAGTTTATATTCTTGATTTCCACACTGAAAGAGTACTCCATCAGTGGCGGCTTGGGATCCCGGGCGCTGTCTTGTCGTCCGATTCGATTGAACGAGAATGATCCGTTGCTGGAATACTCCAGTTTATCGGAGAAGTGGCTGTCCGGAGGCAGCAGATTGTTGAAGTCCATGCGGTAATTAGCTATCAAAAAGATAGATTCAATCGAAGCAGGGATTAGGGTATGGAAAAAACCTATAGCCACCTATAGCTGTTCCGTTCATGTACATATTGAAGGGCAGGTAAAAGATGCGCTGGAAGTAGAGCCGCATGCTGCGTAAGGAAGTCTTGAAGCGCAGCCCCAGGACATCGTTGACGACGTAAGAGTCGGACTCGTTCAGCTTCAACTCGATGTTGGTCACGTTGCCCACAAAGTCGAACATCACAACCACCGAGCTGGGCTTCTTGCCCTGATTGAGCCACTTCACCAGTCGGTTCACGTTCCTCAGTTGCTTCAGTTGTAGCACCACCTCGATGATGTCGCAGTCTATCAGCGGATCGTTGCCCACCTGCAGCAGGCCCAGTTGCATCAACGACTGCACATAGATGTTGGCCTGCAAAAGTCGAGAAATTAATCTCCTACCGAATCTCCTGGCGAAAGACCCTAGACTCACCTGCGACTGGAGCATGCTGGCAGTGATCGAGTGGCCGGGCGACTTTAGCGGTGGTGTGGGCGGCGCCTTTTCCTGAAGGAATTAATGACTTTTTTTTTTACAAAATATTCCCCTAGATCGCCACCCGACTTACTTCTGCAAACTGCATGAGGTGGTCAAAGTCCTTAGTATGCAGTATGGACTTCTTGATGATGGCCAGGGCTAGCAGGACCTCCGGCTTCTGGGATCGGAGGTCGCTGCTAATGCAGATGAGCTTGTGCCAAATCGTCTTCAGATGGGCCGCGTTGTGGCTGCCTGTAGTGCTGAGAACAGGAAGTCCTCGCAGCGGCAGCAGCAGGCTGCCAATAGTCTTGCGCTCTGACCCGGCGCCGCGGCAGGCAGAGAACGTGAGCTTGACGGGGCGATGGTCCGTCTTGATGCGCTTGATCCCGACCAGATCGCACTCCCAAATGCAGTTGCTGTTGAAGACGATGGACTCGGTGGCTGCCGAGTTAGTGCCCTCCACATCAAAGTCCACGGTGTTCAGCGCGGCGTTCATCACGATCTGTTCTCGCTGTTCGGTGGCATCGCGTCCCACGAAGTTAATCGCTGCACAGAGGAGAAATATCATTCAATATGGCTGATTAGATGAAGACTCCGTACACACCCTCGGACACATGGAGCACCACGCAGTAGACCTGGTCACAGTCCTTGCTGCTGCTGCCGCCTCCGCTTCCATTTTCGCTGCCCGCCAGCGAGCGAGTCGGCTTGCACCGCTGCTGGACCATCTTGTTGTGAATGGTTCGGACCGGGTTTCGGGAGTAACTAAATAATTTTCGAGTTGAAGGGCGCAAAACTTTCAAAACTAAATTTTTCGAGTAAGTGCATCTGTTTATCCGCTCAGTCGGGCCAATGTATTCTTCACTATTTCGGCAGCAGTTCTGACAGGCGACACCGAAGCTACTTGGATCGGTCGCCAAGGCGATACACATAAAGTATACAGGGTGTGGAGGGAGAGCAGGTGGTACTGCTCATACGTGAAAAAACCCTTATCCACTAAGGGTGGAACCTGCCTCAACCCCTACGCGCACTGAAAACACTGTTTAATAATTGTGTATGCATATTTTTATTCCAAATTCTCATACTGTGAATTGTTCTAATACCGTGCACCTTGTAGGCTCCCCCGAATTCTGACCCTCCTCATAGTGGCCCACCTGCAGGCGATGATTCTTCAGCGCCGTTCCCTGGATGAAACGTTCCCCGCAGACGCCACACTGGTAGGGCCGCTCGCCCGTGTGGCGACGGATGTGGACTGTCAGGTCGTTGGACTGCGTGAAGCAGTCCATTTGAGGGCTTCTCAAGAGCATAATTTGGCCAAAAATTAAATGATTGCCAAATGCCGTACATTTTCCGATTCACCGTTAAAAATCCAATTATTTAACAATAAAATTCCTACAAAAATTTAAAATAAAATTTTTGCCAATTTTTCAAAATTTTATAAGGGGTTACATCATTAAAATTGTCAAAAATTGACTACAAATTTATTTTCTTGTATTTCCAAACTAAATATACTGATTGATTAACCAAATAAAAACTAACATGGAAAAGCTTTCCGAATTGAAATTAAGCCATATTTGGTTTAGTTATGGTTATTTTTTATTCTGCCTTGTACAAAAAATTAGGGTATTAAATTGCCGACTAAAAAATTCGTATATTAGAGGGCTTCTTGAGAGCATAATTTGGCCAAACATTAAATGATAGCCAAACTAAATATGCAGATTAATAACCAAATAATAACTAACATGGAAAAGCATTCCGAAATGAAATTATACCTCGGCATCCATTATACACAGGTTTTACCTATGTAGTGGCGACCCCAAGCGATGAAATCGAAAAGCTGAGACTTTCCAAACTTAACCACAGCTCTTCATGGAGCGCTGGTGACTTACAGATATCTTACATTTGACTTTACACTAGCTTAATTGACTAGTTAAGGCTGTTTTGGCCAAGTTATGATTATTTTATAGTCTGCCTTGTCAAAAAATTAGGGTATTAAATTGCCGATTTAAGGACCCAAAAATCCGCATTTGATGTCTTCTGAAGAGCATAATTTCGGCAAAAATGGATTGACAGCCAAATGCCGCTTATATTCGGAATCGCCGCTAAAATCTTAATTATTTAATATTAAAATATTGCCTTAAAAATGATTTGACTAAAAATTAGGATATAAAAATGCCGATTTAAGGACCCAAAAATCCGCATTTGATGTCTTCTGAAGAGCATAATTTCGG
>VNKC01000624.1:0-38851 GCA_008042775.1 Drosophila pectinifera
TTATATATTATATTATTATTATATATTATATTTGAGGTTATGTGTGTTAATTTACTTTAATCTACGGCTTCTAAGTTTTTTAAAAGTTCTGTAAAATTGCTATAGTGCTTAAATACGTCATCTATCTCACTCGCACTCGCTTTAGATGGTTACTCTTAGGTGTGGGTCCCTGCTATAGCTTCCTTACTTGATATTATTACAACTCTTTTCTAAAGAAACTAGTTTAGGAATAGTTTTTCGTTGTTGAAATAAGAAATCAAATTTCAAATTTTCTTTAATTTTTCCAGTGTACTCTTTAGATGAATTAGCTATAGTTTTTTCGTCTATTCCCTTTGTTTGATTCTGCTGACCGGCATTCGAGGGAAAACCGCTGCTGGGTTCTTTACGAACGTGCCTTATATGTATAATGCGTCCAGTGCGTGCGAGTGTTTGGGCCATGGCTTAGACAATCTGGCCAGACGTGGCCGACAATCAACGTCGGGCCAAAAACGTCTTATCATTGTTAGGCGGGTGGCTGAAGTGGAACAAATTAATTTCGTTCATTTTAATTATTCGACTTCTTCTTGAGCTCTGATCCGAGCGAACTCTTTGCTTCCCATTTTCCCGTCTATCTGTCTGTCTGTCGTAATTTGAGTGCTATTAAGTCGCGGACTGTTGAGGTCAGCAGCATATACGCCAGAATCATGGTTTAATTATTTAAATGATTCTCCATTCGAGAGCTTGCTATAATTTTCCCTTATTGTTTTCGCCCCAAAAACCCGTAAATCGTGCATATCATCGTGATTCGAACTGAGTGCCTTCATTTATTGTTGCCTGAGTTCTATATGGATGGATTTGTTGAGGCTTCAGAAGGTTTCATCACTCAAGTAGCGAGTATATATTCTTATATATCAACTTGTAACTATAACTAGGGCTTGTTAATAACCCCAGCTTCCTTCTTTCCTAAACGCCACTAGAAAAGATACTTAAAGCCACCAGCCAAGTCAGAGGTATTAGCAAAATGTGTAATAAGAATACAAGCGATAAAGCCTGGATTACACAATATTTTCACGCAGTCCTTCCGGCCAGGACCTGAGTTAACCGCTGACCCCGCGGCGAATCGCGTGTATTTCGGCCGCTTGAAACTTCACACCCAGCGGACACGATACTGGAGGACCTGCTCCTGCTCTGAAGGGGATCCCCCATACTTACTCCTGCGGTTTCCCTGCTTTCTTCCTTTCCTTATTCCCGAGTCGAGAGAACAACACATGGGCACGCAATGCTTCCGCTGCAACGGCAGTCTAAAGTGTCCAATCAAGTTTTTGAAATGAAACCTAAATAACATGTCATAATAAATAACCTTCAAGCGACCCGGGGGCCGGCCTGCCAGTTGACTCTGACTCTGGCTCGGGCAAGAAGAAATCCAAAATCCTGTAATTACAACGTAAATCCAAAATGTCTCAGCGCCGCACAGCCGCTGCACACTCGCTCGCACTCATATATAAGCAGCCGAGGGAAACTTAATTCATATATCAAAAAGTTTGTCGGACCGAGCACTGGCCGAGAGTAGCAATTTGCGCGCAAGTAGCCAGCTCTCCAGGTCCGAAAGCCCGGGCCAAGCCCAAGACGTTGTCGTACACTCGAAGAAAAAGTCTAGGGGTTGCAGCTTTTCATTTAAAATAAATAAATACTGTTCTTGGAATGACAGTTCATTCATCTGTGGAATTGCTGCAAGTCGTCGTAGTAATTTATCATTTCTTTTTATTTTTTTAAAATCTAAATTAAGCCAGCTTTTCAGGTCCAAAGTCCCAAACCAGGCTCAATTGTTTCCAGCTCTTAATTTAAAATAATTATAATAAAATATTTTACCTAACATGGCAGTTAATTCATCTGTGGAATTGTTATAAGGTTATATTGTAATTAATCGTTTCTTTTTAATTTTTTAAATCTTAATGAAGTCAGTTCTCCAGGTCTAAAGACCCAGGCCAAGCCAAACAAAAAAAATACTGGACCTGCAGCTCTTAATTTAAAATAAATATAATAAAATATTTTACCTAAAATGGCAGCTAATTCATCTGTGTAATTGTTACAAGCATTCGTAGTAATTTATCATTTCTTCTTAATTTTTGAAATCTAAATAAAGCCAGCTTTTCAGGTCAAAAATCCCAAACTAGGCCCTAGAGTTTGCAGCTCTTAATTTGAAATAAATACAATTAAATATTGTACTTTAAATGACAGTTAATTAATCTGTGTAAATGTGTCAAGGTTGCTTATTAATTTAACATTTCTTTTTTATGCTTAAAATCTAAATAAAGCCAGCTCTCCAAGCCTAAGGGTTTGCAGCTCTTAATTTAATATAAATATAATAAAATGTTTTACCTAATTGTACCTAATTTCCAAGGATATTTCACAGCTTACATATTATTTTATCATTTCTCATTTAAGGTTTAAGGAAATATATGTTATTATATACCATATAACATAATCCCTGAACTTGAACTGGGTTTCCTAGCAGTATTTTGGCATTTTTCAACAGAACCTCTATTTTCTGCAAGTGTTCAATATATTGTGCACACTTTAGAGCAGGTTCAGAGGACTTGGATTCCGGGAGGGCACCGTGCGGGTGGCCCAGGACCTAAGGATTCGGGGGACTTGGGTGCAAAAGGAAAGTCAGGAGCGGAAACAGAGTCCGAGGCGGAGAACGCTGGCCCCTGTCCGCCTGTCGTGTCGAATGAGAAACACAGCAATTATGCAATTTGATAATACTTCATTCTCGGGTAATAAATATTAATTATTTTTTGCGAATGTGATTTCGTGTTTCGTGTCCGGAGCCGACCGACCGCCCAACCGCCCGACCCACTGGACGCTAGTTTACGGAGATTTATGGCTCGCCTGCCCGCACATGAAATGAGACAGACATCTTTCCCCAAATTCCGGCTTATTGGAGAATTCTTCTTTATTTTTTGGCCCAAAGATGTTAGCCGGGCAGTACTTGTGTTTTCACATGTCGGACATGGGGATTTGCTTAAAGTTTTTCCACCTACAAGTAAGTAGGAATGGGAGTCCTTGGGCCAACGCTGGACACGAAGGAGTAACACGTCCTCAAGTAACATTCTAAGGTCACTAGATATGGTAACCTCTAATATAGCTTTTAATCTTAAAGACAGTTGAGAAGATTCTAAGAAGATTTCTGATATTTGGGCTTATTTTTTATATATTTCTAGCAAGTCACATTTTGTTAGTAGTTATTCACACTTTATCTATGAACTTCATACCTCTTTTGGTTAGCTTAACTTTCTTTAAATTCTATAGACAAACTCAGGTAATGTCCTTACACACCTTAAAGTCACATATTTGATATTTGGGTTTATTTTTTATATATTTCTGGCAAGTCACATTTTGTTAGTAGTTTTTCACACTTTACTTAAGAACTTAATACCTCTTTTGGTTAGCTTAACTTACTTTAAATTATATAGATGAAGTCAGGTAATGGCCCTACCCACCTTAAAGTCATATAATTGATATTTGGGTTTATTTTTTATATATTTCTAGCAAGTCACATTTTGTTAGTAGTTATTCACACTTTATCTATGAACTTAATACCTCTTTTGGTTAGCTTAACTCACTTTAAATTCTATAGAAAAACCCAGGTAATGTCCTTACCCACCTTAAAGTCACATAATTGATATTTGGGTTTATTTTTTATATATTTCTAGCAAGTCACATTTTTTAGTTGTTTTTCACACTTTATCTATGAACTTCATACCCTTTTGGTTAGCTTAACTTACTTTAAATTATATAGATGAAGTCAGGTAATGGCCCTACCCACCTTAAAGCCACATATAGTTACCAAAGCCATTCAAGCAGCGATATCTACAGGGCTTCCTTAATGTCTGGGAATTTGGGTTAAATGAATAGGATTATTCAAAATTCCTTTGGCGCATGTCTCGGGCTAATATACACATTAAGCGTTAATTAATTTTTTGTGTGCTTACTAGGCTAGTCCCCTGACTTCAGCCCTCACCGCCTTCACCCTCGGCCCGGTTGCCTGGCCCGGTTCATAGTGAGCCATAGTAACCAGTAAGCTTGTACACTTCCAGTGCTTCCGACATAACCCACACCGGGGAACCCCCGCTTGTAACCTGGCATGCGGGCATGGGTCCTGTACATACTACAGAGTCCTGCCCTGATCCCCGCCGCCGGCTGTACTCCGAACATTGCCGTTGTCGTTGTCGTCTCTCGCAGGTTGGTTGACTTCCAGGCCGTTAGCTTTCATTTCGTTTCGTTCCATCAGAAATCTCTCGTGCATAAGGAACATTTTAATTTTGAAAGGGACCCTGACTCCGACTGCGACTGCGACTGGGAGTCCTGTGGAAATTGCCATAACATCCACATATCACACTTGCACAGAGACCTCCCTCCGACCGGGCGGATGGGCTCACCTACCCATATAAATAAATAAATAAAAATAACAGAGCTCGGCAAAAGGAATGAAAAAGTTAAATTGAATTGTGTTGGCTCAGAATACTTACTTACTTCGTACTACTTCAGCCACCGCAATGCCAGCAGACATTGCCATTGCCTGCCTTTCGTCCTGCCTCGTCCTGCCTCGTCCTTTCGGCGTCCTGTTTATCCTGCACTTGAAGTTTACGCAACTTTTTCGGTTAGTTTTTGTAGGTCTGTTTTTGTAGGTGCTGCGAGCAACTGTCAAACTTGCTAGATGTAGCTAAATTGCTTCGCCAAAAGACGAAAATTAGGTGCCACCAAAAAGAAAGTGGAGGGAAGAAAGCAGGGGCTAAAGAGAGTAATTCATACATACTTATATCAATTTATATTCAACAATAACCTTTTTTGTTATAATTATATACATATATCAGGGGCTGGGATCGATAAGCAAGCCATCAACAGAAAACCACTTTAAAATGCAAAGAACTATACCAAATATGCAGAATATAATTTAAGAAAGCCATTTACATTAGCATGTAAGTTTTGTTTTTGTAAACCTCAGCTTGCGCTTCTTATTCCGATGAATTCTAGGTTCTACTTTACTTCACAGACCGCTGATTTGTGAGTAACTTATTTTTGTAAGCTCACTCGCGACATACTTGAAAAAAGAGCCTCTAAAGAGCTTTGGGAGCTAAGAGAGCCACTGAGTGCCCATCCAGGATAATTATTATAAGTACGTTGTGACTTTGGATTCTAAATGGATCTGGAGTCAATGAATAATTCCGAAATTGTCCCATAAACCTTGATGCCTGAAATCAATACCGAAATCCTTGAATTGCATTATCTTTTATGGATTACTTGGAGACTTGACTTGGTATATATGTTTATGTATTTCATGAACCCTTAACAGGACTTACTATAACCAAGTTTAGTTTCCCGTTTTGCGGTGTGTAGTCAACCCAGTAATTTCCCACGCACCACATAATCCAAATGGCCAACTTGTCGCCAGTAAATGGGCTGCTGACACGTCACTGGTCTGCCAGAGTCTCGTCAAGATGGTTCAGTTTTTAGGGTGCGGAGCCTATTATTTTTGATTCTGGCTTTATGTGGTTGGGCTGGGCCTGGGCCTGGGCCCCCTGTAATCAATTTTAATATACCTCCCGAAAGGAGCCCTTGTTCCGAGTGTGGTGGTGTTAATAAGCTCATGTTGATATTGGTGGTCATACATGCGTCGCCATCAGTCAGACGTTCAGAGATTCAGTCAGTCGCTCTGTCATTTAGCCAAGACATCGCGGTTTCAGCCATGTTCCATGGCCGCCCTGACGAGCTGTCAGCTCACTGTCAATATGTCGTTGGAGCTCTGCTCTCCGTCAGTGTTGGCTAAAACCCGCTAGCTGCATTTGGATGAATGTGGTTTAGAGAGACTTGAAAAATACACTTTTAGCCAGCTTCGGATTATTACCATAACTATCCTTAGTTTTTGGTTATGCATATATATAAACTCTAAAGTAGCTGTGTGAGCAACACTGTCTACGCTCTGATGTTGATTTTTGCCGCCAAGTGAGCATAATTTTATTCTTTATGTTTTGTTTGAGTTTGATACAAAATGTGTGTATAGCCCCGCCCGCCTGCCACCAGACAACTTGTTTACCCGCCCGAGTTCCTCGTCCCACCCGCAATAGTTTCGACTTGAAAGTGAATGTAATGAGCTTGAATAGTGTGACACATAAAACATCTCTCATGAGCCACTGAGCATTCGAGCTACATCGCTTATGGCTTCCACCCGAGTGGTTGCCAATCAGAAATAGGAAAGTCCTCTGGTTAGTCACAAGCTGTGACTCATGGGGGGAAGGACTTTGCTTTAAGGTACATCCATAATGGGCTTATTTGCTTGTTAAATAAATAGAGATATAGCTAGAGATAGAGTTGCAGTTCTAAGAGGAACTAATTAAGGGTTTCATAGGAATATTCCGATTTACTTAGGAACCTGCTTGAGGGAAAGGACTTTACTTGAACATTCATCCTGGTTCAAAACAGAACTATTATTATTATTATCTCTATAAACTAGAGGTAGAGTAATTGTCAGAGTACGGATCTAAAACATGATTATTAATTGCTTATTACATAAAGTTCTAAGAATAATTAATTAAAGGTTTCATAGATATATTTTATAAACCGATTTAGTGCTGGTTAGAACCTGCTTGAGGGAAACGACTTTACTTGAACATACATCATGGTTCAAAACAGAACTATTATTATTATTACCTCTATAAACTAGAGGTAGAGTAATTGTAAGAGTACGGCTCTAAAATATGATTATTAATTGCTTATTACATATAGTTCTAAGATTAATTAATTAAAGGTTTCTTAGATATATTTTTTAAACCGATTTAGTGCTGGTTGGACCCTGCTTGAGGATATTCCTCTCGCCATCGGGGCCAGACTTTTCCATTTCCGAAAACCGAAATCACTGTCCAAATGAGTCAGTTTATGTATGCATTTGCAGTCGCAGATGTGCGGCGTAAAGGATAAAGGATGCAGGATATCGGATGCCGGAACCAGGACGGCGGGTGGCTGCATAGTTCGGCGCTTCCTCCGCGACGGCTGCATCATTGCAAGCGGCTCCTAAATCATGTGGATATCATCAATGGTCTCGGGCATGTGCCGCATGCAGAGCACCAGAGTCACGGCTTCTTTGTATGCATGCACAATTGCCACCAAATGCAGCCGTACACTGGGAAAAATACCTGCTGATATTAATATAATAATACTAATATTTATATATATAACTGATAAAGTAATATTTATCATAATAATATTATAATAGCAAGCTAAATAGTAATATTTCTTTGACTTTAGAGGTTTTATTTTCGGGGCCTGTGTAATTATTCGCAGTGCACACCGGGAGGCGGGGCAGCGGCTGGAAATTTGTACCGCCTGTCGTCCACCGAGTGCCTGTAGCTGGCATCGCCGGCATCGGTTCCCATTCATATTGAGTGGTTGATTGCCTTAATGAATGCCTCAATGCTGACAAGTTATTTGCGGCGTCTGTAAACATCCTGTCAGTCCGCTATCCCGCTAGCCTGTCTCGCAGCCGCTATCCTGCTGCCGCTATCCTGCTGCCGCTATCCTGCTATCCTGCCATCCCGACAGCTGCCGCAGGCACACAGTTGCAGTTGCATTTCCGCCTCCTGCCCAGGGACGCCTGTGGCCTCGCTCGTGATCTTTATTCGCCGAAGGATGCGTCCTCACAATGGCGATTGTTGTGTTTTGCCTAAACTGTAACTGATTGTTTGGTTAGCATGTGTCAGCAATCAATTGCAGCCAGGAGAACGTGTTACTTTAGTTTGTTATTGCACTTTAACATAAATTAGTTGGAATTTCTATTTAATTTCTATTTCTATTTAAGTAAGTTGGCATTGCTTTAAAGGAGTCCTACCTGGCTTAAAAATAAGGTATATGCTAAAATATAGAATTAAAATTAGATATACTTGTAATGTCCTAACTAGATCTTCCTTGAGTTGTATTAACACCCTAAAACACGAATAAGTAGTTAGCATAATTCTTAAATAAATAATGAAATAATAGTTGGAATAATGGGGTATTAAAATTATATAAAACAGTTCTAGGACCCTTTAAACCAAATTTTCTTTAATTGCGGCTTGATTTCGTTGTATTTAGTACCCTAGAACATGAATAAATAGTTAGCTGAATTCCTAAATAATTAATCAACAAATAGTGGAATAATGGTGATGTTAAAATAATATAAAACAGTTCTTGGACCCAATAAACTAAATTTTCTTTCATTGCGGCTTGATTATGTTGTATTAAGTACCTTAAAACACGACTAAATAGTTACCATAATTCTTAAAAATATAAACAACAAATAGATTCAATAATGGTGATGTTAAAATAATATGAATAATATAAATAATATAAATAAAATAAATAAATAGTATAAATATAGATAAGTATATATAAATACATATAAATATTTATATATATCCTACTCACAGTTTAAAATGCAAATACAGACATAATAAGCTTAGGGTGTCCCCAAAAGGACTCTTAAGGGTAAAAATAATATGTGTAAGTACCCTAGAACACGAATAAATAGTTAACTAAACTCCTAAATAATTAATGAACGAATACTTGGAATAATGGTGATGTTAAAATAATATGAAATAATTCTAGGACCCTATAAACTACATTTGCCATCATTGCGGCTTATTTAACCCATCCTACTTACAGTTTAAAATGCAAATACAAGCATAATAAGCTTAGGGTGTCCTCAAAAGGACTCCAAAGGCTAAAAATAATATGTGTTTGATGCCGCACTCACTCAAGTTGCCATATTAGATTCCTGTGCATTATTTCCTTCCCTGGAACGGGCCTAATTAGGGCTCCAGGTCATGTCGTCAGGAGACCGGAGAAGGAATCTCCTGAAAGGCAGGAAGCCCGCCGGCGGAATGCGGGCACAATGGGGTCCGGATCGTGGTCGGGGTCGGGGAGAGTCAAAGTCGAAAACCCTTATCGTGCGGGTAGGGTCGCCGCCTGCTTGACGAGTGGAAATCAAATTATTTTAATGATACACAAATTGATACTTTGAAACAAAATAACAAACGAAATGAAATTGCCCGAAGCGTTTTCGACTATTTTTGTTGAGTTTTATACTCCATGAAGTGAAGTGAAGTGAAGGCGAGGGACAGGAGTGAAAATGGTTGTCATGGCCCTCGGAGGGGACGTTGGATGTACTCTCGGGCTCGGGCTCGATGCTGTGACCGACCTTAGGGAAAATTCCTAGAACGAAACTCTAGCGTCGTTCAAAATTAAGTGAAAATTGGATTCTTACATTTTGCTTTCTGTTTTCCTTTTTACTTTTTTCCCAGCCATTTTTATACATTCTCTGATGCTTTACTTGTGGCAAATCGGATGCGGATGGGTCGGACGGAGTCCTGAGTACCTGAAGCGTGTGCAATTGCTATTATTATGCAAATTTCTGCTTCCATTGCATGCGTGTGCTGCTACCCTAGCTCCGTACTGCCATTGTTTCGTCTCTTTTTTGTAATTTAAATGAGGGTCGTCCTGGGCCCTCTTGGTCCTGGGCCCTGTGTCCTCGGTCAGGGTAATAATGAGAGACAATTGAAATGTCAATAGCATGCAATTGTCTGCCGTAACATTCCAGGTAACCGCCGTCGTATACGCAGCCCGGGTCATCGTTATCTGGCGAATGTGTATCGCTTTGAGGACAGAGCGAAATGAGGGTTGTCAGGGGTCCTATTAAGGATAATCCAGTATAGCCAATTTCTGACAAAAAGCATTTTCCTTGATAGCTGCTAGCTAAGGATCGATTTAAGTGCAAATTCATAGACAGTTTTTCTGGGAAACTCCAAGTAACTCCTACCCAATATTTATTTATACCCAAAATAATTAATTTAGCTTCCAATCCAGTTGGTTTTAGTCTTTTAAGTTGACTTTTTAAAGTCCAACCAAGTCTCTCCTGCTTGAAGCACATTACATTTTCACTGATCAAATAAACAAATAACCCAAAACCAGGGCAGTTTCCAATTTAGTTACAAACTTTAACCGGTTTCCGGTACACACGAGTCCTCCCGAGGACCTCCCTCTAATCGACAGCAAGGGAGCAGAGGTGAAGAAGCAAAGAATGCGGCAAAGGGTCGAAGTTGCGTAAAGGGAAGCATGTTCATCCAGGCCCGGGGGCATTAATTATGCATACGCAGCGTTGGCCCAATGCCACCACACAAGCAAATGAATCAGACCGTTGGCCAGTGAGTGAGTCAGTCAGAGGGAGGGCTTCGCTCGGTTAACGTATGCAAATTAGGACTTGATATCTTGTTGACTTTCTGACCGCCCAGGGAGCTTTGATTCGCTTAAGTTTCGTAAAGGACTCCTTGGAATCCTGAAACGAAAGACCGGAACAAACAAACAAAGTTTGTTTTCAGTGGAAAAGAAAGTTTCACCATGAACCTAAAGGGAACACTGCCTTGGGAGATCAATATCTACAAGTGTTTATAATTATTTACACGTTTCTACGTTTGCTGGATATGTGTAGAGTCAACTAAGTAACGAACAACTTTCTATATCTGCTAGGAAATATATATTAATAGAGACAGTACAACCGATTCGGGGAGAAATAGAAGTGCAGTAGGGATCGACAATCGGCAATCAAGAAACTTCGTCGCAAATCAGAATGGCTGCAAGTTTCCAGCTGCGCCAAGCGGAAGCGGAAGTCAGTTCTCTCTCTTCTTTTTTTTTTTGATGTAGCAATTGGAGGACAACATGAACAACAACGACAACCGAAATGAGAAAAGTTGGGCAAGACTTTGGCGGAAATGTGGCAAGTAAATTGAAGTACCGTCTATACAAAAGCCATATACCCATATCCATCCCCCAAGGTCGCTCTTTAAATCCAAATTGCTGCCTTTTTGTTTGACATAATCGAAGGATGTAGCCGGCACCGCAGTTGAGTGTCTTTTTTCTTATATTTTTGTTCTCCTTATTTTCTTATTGCTGCCTTGTCTGTTATCCTTTTGGACAATGCCAGTAATAGAAATTCGGGAGGAAATGAAAGCATTTTGTGGGCCAGGAGCGTTAGTGTGGAGTGTGCCTCGACCAGACTATCTATAATAATAAAGGTATATACTTAAACCTGAAAACTATTTTAACTAATACAGTATCTGCAAAAGGAGAATATAGATAGGACTCCCCTCTACAATATATTACTACGGGGTGAAATCAAGGACAACCATGCTGAGGCACTTAATGGCCATGTATTAAGCGGACATTGAACCGCCATTCCATCGGCCAGCGGCGGACAAGTCTCTCAATTACCCGAGTGTCCAGTCGAGCTTATCAAAGCACCCGGCGGATGCCCAGGATGTGCAGAAAAGCGGCGAGTGTCCTGGCTCTGTGGTTTGTTTTGATTAAATGTCAAAACAATGGCGGGGCTGCAGCATAATCAGAGCGCTGCTTGCGTAATTGCCCAATAAACCGGAAGCTGCACAACGGCTCTGGAAGAAGGTCTCATCAGGCCGATGGTCCCAACGTGTCAATCCGGAACACAATCAGAACCTGATGAATACATTAAGCCCAGAGCCTGCGATTGGAGGGGCCAATATCTTGGGGAATATAGCGAAGAGTGTTTTTAAATATATTTTGCAGTATACTTAGTTAATATTGTAAGCCATTAAATTCGTCTAAATATATTTTATAAATATTCTTAGCACTTTGATGTTCTTAAAGATAATATAATGGTAATGTAGATCTTTTACACAACTCTATTGGGGTTATATGACATTATTAAAGATCTCTTGTGCTGTTTAAGCTGCGTTCCTGTCTGTCAATATTTTTAAGGCTTTTAATATATTTTTAAAATAAACCAAACTCTGTTTGTAAC
Organism: Drosophila pectinifera; assembly: GCA_008042775.1. Taxonomy (NCBI): domain Eukaryota; kingdom Metazoa; phylum Arthropoda; class Insecta; order Diptera; family Drosophilidae; genus Drosophila; species Drosophila pectinifera. The sequence continues at coordinate 11,843 of VNKC01000624.1, forward strand.
AACTACTTAGACTGGGGCTTCTTAGTCCTGTGTGTGGCATATTTTTAAGGCTTTTAATATATTTTTAAAATAAACCAAACTCTGTTTGTAACAACTACTTAGACTGGGACTTCTTACTCCTGTGTGTGGCATATTTTTAAGTCTTCTAATATATTTTTAAAATAAACCAAACTCTGTTTGTAACAACTACATAGACTGGGGCTTCTTAGCTCTGTGTGTGGCATATTTTTAAGGCTTCTAATATATTTTTAAAATAAACCAAACTCTGTTTGTAACAACTACTTAGACTGGGGCTTCTTAGTCCTGTGTGTGACATATTTTTAAGGCTTTTAATATATTTTTAAAATAAACCAAACTCTGTTTGTAACAACTACATAGACTGGGGCTTCTTAGTCCTGTGTGTGGCATATTTTTAAGGCTTTTAATATATTTTTAAAATAAACCAAACTCTGTTTGTAACAACTACTTAGACTGGGGCTTCTTAGTCCTGTGTGTGGCAGGATAACAGGTTAGAGTGGAACTGGCTGGCAGCGGCAGGGATGAATGTGCCACGGGGGATGCGACCTGACTTCAGGGTGGATAATTGTAAGCCCTCCTCCTCCGCCTCTCATGCCGCCAAGTAAATTTATAAATAGCCATAAAAAAAGTCGAATAAGTGACAGTAAAACAGGGAACAGTTCTGAGAGTATAGAAGCGAAAAAGGCGCGTACTGGCTGCTTTAAATTTCTTGGCGCAGGCTATTTGGGGAGGCAGAGCCTGATGACCTCATTAATTTTCAATCTGAGCCAGATTACAGCCCCAGTTCGAGGGGGAGAACGGGGGGCAGTTCGAGTATGATGAATTTCTTCTGGCCAGCCCCGCCTGCCTCTAATTTATGATGATAAATGAGTTTCAATCAAGCGGCAAAAGTGAAGTTGACGGCGGCCGGTGGCCCGCTTTGACCACTTGGCTCTCCCAGAGATTTGATGTATAAATTTATACACAATTCGATTTGACTTTTCCGTGGTGCGAGGATTTCCATTTGAATATTTATGAATTATTTTTTGGGCGCACTTCTACTCAATGGCCATTTTGATTCGAGCACTCTGCCTGGGCCCACAGATAACAAATTTGAAAAATCAGGTCTCCCTTATTGATTCAAATTCGCCTCGGCGCACAGGATATTCAGGATATTTTTCTTATATTTTTTTCTAATTATGAAATTGCTTTGAAGCGCATTTGCATAATCTGGGCGAGCACAGGCGAGTAATCTTGTTGGTCTTGTTGGCTTGCCCAGATCTGATTTATCGGCCGGAAGCCAGAGTGCCACCTGCTGCCTGGGATTTGTTTTGACCCATTTAGTAGTGGCCAAGCCATGCCATTTATTTAAATAATCTGGCTATATTTCAAATTGTCAGGGGAAAGACCAACAAAAGGTAAGGAAATAAATGAAATACGCTTAAACCCTTTTCGGCGGCTTCAGCTTCGGCGATTTGCAATCAATTTGGCAACGGCTGGCAAGGGGACATATATCCTATATAGGAAGAATGTCTTTATAGATACCATAATTTATTGCCGAATTTCCTGGGGTAAAGCATCTGCCGGGGTAATAATTATCCTTGACCACCGGTGCGTATACGTAATGAATGGGCGGCCTCTGAAGGCCTCTGAAGGCTTTAAGGTCAGCGACAGTTTCAGTGTCTGTTTTTGGGTAACTTCAGGTGAGGTAATATTTAGTATTCTCTATATTTTAAGTACAATCACAAGACGGGGGGAAGGAGAATATTGGCTACGTGATCATAGCCATTCTTGGTGCACTTGTAGCTGGCGATGCGACTGCCAAAATCAACGGCTATTTTCAGGGACCGCTCCCGGATGTATATGGCGTAGATGAAGGCGCTGACAAAGGTGTTGCCCGCTCCCAGGGCGTCGACAATCCGCTTGGGCTTGTAGGGCGCAGCGTGGGTATAGTTTCCATGGAGATCCATGACCCCGGCCCCCTTGTCACCCAAAAGGACGATTATAACCGGCCGGCTGAGGTTAAGGCCCCAGCGCATGGCGAGGCGCTCGTCCAGCACCTTGCAGGCATCCGCCGGTGAGGTCCAGCCATTATCGGTGGCCAGCTGCTTGGAGAAGAAGGCGTAGTCGCAGTAGTCCACCAGCGGGAACATCTCGTCCAGGACCTGGTCGATCTCCACCGAAGTGATGATCTTCTCCGTGCTGGTCGCATTGAACTCGGCTATCTCCTTGACTATGGCCAGCATTGTCTCACAGGGCAGGCCCCTCAAGTGAATCCAGCCGTATATCCGGAGGTTCAGCTTCCGGAAGTCCTCAATGGTGGCGTAGGGAAAGTCGTTGTTGCAACTGATCAGGTTGCGCGTTTTCAGCGACTTGGTCAGGATTACGGAGGCGAAGGGAGCGCTCTGCTCACAGGTCGGACAGTTCTCCACAATGATGCCGCGGGCCTTCATGTCATCGACCAGGACCTGGAATATCGGCAGGCTGCTCAGCATTCCAAAGAACTCCACGTTCACGCCCAGATTCCGGAGCACCGTGCAGTTGATGGAGGCGTTGCCGCCGCGCTGCCAGTATCCTGCGATGGCCTGCTCGTAGTAGTTCTCCTCGGGAAAGTTCTTCACCGTCGACACGTACTCGATGTACGTGCTGCCCACGCACAGGACCCTCTTCTTGCCGAAGCCCCAGCTCAGTTTCCTGTCGTGATCACCCATACTTCACTCTGTTTCAATTTTGTGGAATTTCTGCTCCAATTTTGTATTACTTCCTAGAACTCAACTTTGGCTATGATAGCTCCGAACCCAGCCAGACTGTCAGGTCAGAAACTATTCGGAAATCGATGCAAAATTATGACAATCACTTGTCACGAAAGGAATCAGGATAAGTTTGGCAATCGGAGTCATAGATCACCGTCACAATGTCCAAGTGGTGTGCCGTCAGTGTGATGAAGTCCGTGCTGTGCGTGGGCTGCACGGAGGTGGACTACGTGTGCACCATCGAGAAGGTGGACTTCCAGAGCGACCACTGCCCCACCCAGAACGGCACCCTGCAGCGCAGCGGACGCTCCTCGAATGTGAGCACGGTGCTCCGCCTCCTGGGCGCCAATGTGGAGCTGTTCGGTGTGCTCACCCGTAATCCCGTGTACCGCATGGTCCTGGATGACCTGGAGCGGCGGGGCATCGACATCAGTCACTGCACCTTCACGGACGAGTGTCCCCCCTTCTCCACCATCATCCAGGAGCGCTGGACGCGCCGCTGCACCGTGGTCTACTGCGAGAAGCCGTTTCCGTATGTGACGGCGGAGGACTTCCGGAAGCTGGACCTCGACGAGTACGGCTGGGTGAACTTCGAGGCGCGCAGTCCCCGCGAGACCTGCGAGATGATACGCCTAGTCCTGGACCACAACAACGGGCGGGACGAGAGCGACCGGATAATCGTCTCATTGCAGATCTACAATGCCTTCAGCAAGATCGTCGATCTGATCGGGATGTGCGACTACGTCCTGCTCACCAAGTACATAGCCGAACAGAAGGGCTGGATGACGCCGCGGGAGGCCTGCGACGGCATGAACGAGGTCCTCCGGATGCCGCGGGACATCAACATCCGGCGGCCATGCGTGATTGTGCCCTGGAGCAGCCTGGGCGCCGGCTGCATGACCGGCGACGGCAACTACTTCGAGCTGCCCGCCTACAAGCCCACCAAGATCGTCGACCGGGTGGGGGACAGCGACTGCTTCACCGCCGGCTTCATCTACGCCATCTTCGTCCGGCAGAGGCGGCTGGCCGACGCCGTGGACTTCGCGAATGCGGTGGCCAGCTACAAGCTGGCCCATGTGGGATTCGATTGCCTGGGCAGCATGAAGGTGGACTCGGTCAAGCTGCCCGTCCAAATGCAGGTGGGCAGTGAGGTGTCCTCGGACAAGGAGGACCTGGTCAACGATGCCCAGCGCACCTGCAGGAAGTATATGAACCGACCGTTCGAGTTCCTGGAGGCAGACGCGGCTTCCATAAACACCGACGAACAGGAGCCCCCCTCTTCTTGAGCCAGTAATCTGGCACCATTAGTAAAACAATTTAAAAATATATTTTTGCAACAAATATCTGGAATTTGGGTGGATGATTCGAGGGATTTAATGTTCTCCCCAGCTAAAGGGCCTCCTGTTTAGCCATACTGATTGATGAAGTCCTTGAGTGAGCCCTCGACATGTCCCAGCTGTGATGAAATGTGCTTCAGTCTAAGGAACTGCTCCCCCTTAGCTTCCGGCGGTTCCGGCGGTTCCTGCAGGTCCTCGTCCGTTTGACTCTCGCCAATTTCCTCCAACGTAATGTACCTGGACTCGTGTCCATCCAGATTCTCGACCACCATAATCATGTGGCCCTTCTGGACGTAGTGGTGCAGGGCCAGAGCATCGGCTATGATAACGTTGTCCTCGGCACTGATCAGGTAATTGCCAAGGATGCCAAACTCAGCAGCTGAAATTTACTCAGATTGATTCGAGCTAGGGATTCCAGTTCCGAGATCTCAAGGATAGTACTCACCAGCGGCTAGAATGCGACTCCTGGTCAAGGTGGAGAATACCTTGAACAACTTTCGGGCTTTGTCACTCGACGAAATGAGCACATAAAACTGGCCAAACTTGATACAAGACATCTTTTGGGGAAGACTTTCGGGACTTGCCAATTTAAACAACCAAATTTTCTACTTCAAATGAACTTTGACAGGGATTTCGGGGATAATCTGGAGGACTTGTACTTTTAAACATTAAGAAGGAACTTCTGAATGTGGCTTAGCTTGTGTGGGTGTGGCTGTTTGTCCAGTTGATCTGAAAGACATGACATAATTTCGTTGGGGCCAATTCAGATGCAATGATTTAGTTCTGGCAGACACAGGGAGAGGTCCTGAGGAAAAGATACATATTTATCTACGTGTCTAGTATATTGTGCGTGCAAATGGAGGCCGGGAGGAAGAACTGTTGCCACAGCATAATTGCCACATGATTAATTCTTGAGTCAGGCGAAACTTGACCAAGATAAATGCTAATAGATATACATTTATGTAGAAACTCGGCCGGACAGAGGACAAATGTTGCGACTGGCAGGGCGAGGAGGCTGCTCCCTCGGTCATTTATCATTTCGGACAACGGGCAGGCTGGCAGCAACAACAATTACCACGAGTATAAGTGACAATTTTCATGCATTTCCCTGGCCACGCGGCGTATGAGCGATGAAGACTATTTCGGTGCGAAGCGGCAGAGATTAGCCGAGCTCAAGTATTCCACTCCGTCCAAACAAATCGATAAATGTCCTGCCAGCAATGCGGCCAGCAAAAACTTCCTAACGTCCCAAAATGCTGCATCTGGATGTGGCAACTCCCTCATAAACACATCGGGAACTTGAACTTTTTCCATGCGAACTGCTGTGTCGCCGCCACACGATTATGAGCGAGAATTATGCTTCGCAAGTGTGCAGTTGCCAACTGGAGGAGTCCTCCTACACTGCCCGAAAAGAGCTCATATAACTGCAATATATTTATTTTGTAAGTTATTAAAATATAGGTAGGCTGTTAGGCATTTTTTGAGTTACTGCAAGAGTAAGTGTATTATTTAAATGTTATTACAAATCTACAGCATTTGAAGCTGAATATTTGTATCTTTAAATATTTAAAGCTAAGCATTCTACGGAGAAGCCTTGACAAAAACTCTGTCATATTATTATTCTTTTTAATGAAAATGTCCTCTAATAAAAAATCATATTTAAGGCCATAGTCAACCCCAGTTTTCCTGAGTGTCTCACCCACATTCCGGCATCGAGAGACGCAAAGATCGAGCCGGAGACGCTTCCAACTGCCTTCCGGACTCGAGTGCAGCCGGCAAAAAGCGCAGAGCAAACCCCCGACACACACATTTTCATGGTGAATAGCGACCGGCATTTATGTAAATTAAAAATTATTTCGGCTGTAAAAATTCAGTGGGAATTGTTTTTGGCAAAGTCGTCGGCAACAAAAAAAAAACACTAACAAGTGGCCACAAAAAGGGAAAAGGACACAGAAGCTGCGTATAGACTCTAGTTCTGGATACCCTTCTTTCTTTGGTTCAAAATAAGTTGTGTGCATAAATAAATATTTAAATGGTAAAGCTTCATCTTAAAGGAGCTTTAATTTAATAGCCTAAACCATATTTTAATAAGGGATTTATAGTTTATATATAGGTTATTTGAAATACTAATTCTTGAATAAAAATGCTATATTAAAGTATTGGTTAGATTGAATTATCCTTAAAAAAGAAGTAATAATATTAATAAATATAATATTCTTATAAATTATATTAATATATACAATAAACAAATACGAAAGCTTATTATTGTACTTATAATGCTCTCCGAAAGGATATTAGATAAAAACAAGCATTTCGCAGCAGCGAAAATAATAACAGTCATGACAATGGCCGTGGCAATTGGGAAAAACATTTGCTTGTTTTTTAACTGCATTGGCTGTTAAGCAGATATAGGGGATACTTATTGTTATTATTTCGAGGCACTGTTAAACCGAGAAAGAGAATAGTGACACCGAAATGGCAGGCATTGCGTCGGAGGCATGCAAGACTGAGCATTCGCCGGAAATGCTTTGAATATCCGGTCAAAAAATTGAAGTACGCTGAAGTAGCGTAATCTTAGTTTCCATTTATATAAAAGATATTTTGGCATTAGTGCCAAGTCTAGAAATGTGCGTATTTTTTGCTGGTATTATAGCCCGTCTTGAAATCTTTAATTTCATCCATCCAGCTAAAGTTCTTAGTAAATATAACTTGAGATCGACACTAAATAGATCGTTATATTTAAAAGCATCCTAGAGACAAGGTCAGGGAACAGATTATACAAAGATCTCGGTTAAGTTATCTGGCCAATGGAGATACTTCCCCGCCGCTGCTTCAGCTGCAACAATATTCAAAAATTGTTCAATCCAATTTTCATACATCCCACTGCCGTGCCCCCCATGTCAGCTCCCAGCTCCCAGCATCCCAATCAGCTCCCCGCCGCCTGTGTGTGCGACTGCATTGGTGCATAGATTATGCAGTTGGCTTCAGTTTATGATTGGCAAATCCAATATACGCTGTGCACTTGGCAGCAGATTGGCAAACCCGTCCGCACCGCACAGACCCGAAAGATGGCCGCCGCCTGGCTGCTACTTTATGCCACTCGCACGCATATTTCGCCGGGCTCACCACACACACACACACACACGCACACACACTCTCGCATGCCCCGAAGCGCAGACACAAGATGGCGGCGCGCCCATTTCCGGCTGATGGGGCAATGGCGTGATTATCGGCAGACGCGACGGGGCAGCCAGGGCAACCGCAGCGACAAAAAATGATTGTGCAAAGAGTCAATCAGCGAGCCACAACGAATAGGAGATGCCCTGAGTGAACCTAAAGGATACTCTAATTATATCATAATTAAATTCAGTAGTTTACTTCACATTTTTATAGAAAACATTCAATGAATTTTCAGTGACCTGCCTGTTCCATTTAAATTCGATATTTGTATAGCACAGTGAGGATATTTGCTGCTGACCAACTTACTATCTATTTTCATGTATGTGGTGTGCCTGGAAGAGGACCACACACACAGCCAGTTGGGCAAAGCTGCTGCCACAGCAGTAAGCTGCAAAATAAGCCAAAAATATGCGTTATCAAGCTGGGCCAATATAAAAATACACATGCCCGTGATTTTTAGCCAGGCCAACAGCTCACAGTGGGCCAAACTCGGCCGCCAAATGAGTGCTGATAGTAGGAAAAATTTGCCGAATTATTGATAACACTTCTCCCAGGGACTTGGGCTTTAAGTTGATATATTCTACAGAATGAATGGAGGCCGTTCCCTGAAAAGCAGTTAATTGTTCAAAAAGCCAGGGTTTACTTTGTAATAAATATTTCTTTGAAATGACAGCTCTAATATAAGGCATAGCCAAGACAATCTAGAGGTAGAAGATGTTCTTAGATGTTTTGTTAAAAGTGCAATAATTTGAGGGCCCACTGTGCCTGTGACGTGCATAAGTGTACCCACTTGCATTTGAAACGCCACTGACGCTGGCCCCCGTCGCAATTTTGCATTACTTTGCATAACCGGCGAGGGCCGCCCGCTGTGGTGAACGGAAAAGGGGCGGCCGCCTCTGGAATTGCGTTATACGAACGTCTGGCGCTGTATCTAGAAAATGGCTCTTTGCCACTGCTCCTTTATTTAACCATAAACTGTGCTTTCATGGTCATTATGGAGGCTTCCTTGCTGAATTCCACACATTATTCTTATTTATCGGTGGCACAGCCGCCCTAGGCAGGATTAACCTTTTCATAAATAAGCAAATAAGCAAAAATTGCTAAAGTTTGGAATGCTTTTTGAGAAAAGTGTGTCATCGCTTAGGAGAGATTCCGCTTAGATGGAATATTTAATTCGACTTAGCAGACTTTCTGGCTTAAATAAAATAAATAAAACCAATAAAGGGCAAGTACATAGATTGTAAATGGCAAGAAAACATAATCTGTTTACATTGCCTCATCCATCATTGTTTAGAAAATACTCCTTCTGCCCAGAGAGCTCCTTCTTCAGCTCCCCTTTCAGTCTCTTGGCCAACTTTCTTTTTTCTTTTCTCTGATTTGAAGCGAGTTGGGCGAAATAAGTGATAGCAGAGGAAACCTTTCCGGGGGCTGTTCAGATTTAATAAGGTTTCGGCTCTGGAGCTAGAATCAATCAACAATATCGTGGGAGATCCTTTCGCATGTTTCTCTGATTATTACGCTCATTACATAAAAAAACATTTCACTTTACTCCAGTTCACTTTGCTTTGTGCAGGAATTTGTTATTATTTTCGTGCTTGGCTGCTTTTTCACAGTTCGTCGACTAAAATGAACTTGAGTACGGGCGTACAGGGGCGTACAGGGGCGGAGCACACGTGGGGTAAAAGTCATTGGTTATCCCTTTACCCGCAGTTCTTCTTATTTTTTTTTTGCTTCCTTCTACCACCCAGTGTTGGTCGCAACAAGGGGTATATTGGTACCCATAACCAAGTGTAGAAAACAGGAAAGCCTTTAACCAGAAGTTGGAATAAAACCCTGGATCGGAAGTCTGTTCACGAAGTTAATCCATATGAATACCAATTAAGTTAGCTTGGATATGTTGAAATGTTGTTTAGTTTACTTATGTCTCTCATAAATATATTATTCTTGAATTATCTTTTTACTTAAGTCTCTAATTTAAGTGACTTATATTATTATTATTATTTTTATTATCATTAAACTGATATTATGCGGCTGGAAAGCATGCTACGATTTATTGACTGGGTATTCCATGTTCGACTACTGCGCTCTTGCTTTTGCTTTCTTCTTTTATCATTCCCGTTCAATCCGCCTGAGTTTCGGTCCGCTGAAAATCTTTTCAAGTCGCAAAGGGGCAAACGCGCGAAATTCATTTGTTAACCCGGAAGGGATAGGATGACGTCGACTGTCGACTGTCGCCGATGTCGTTGTCGTTGTCGTTGTCGTTGCCGTTGCCTAATCCACTGCAGGCGCGACCCGAGACCAAGCAAGACCAAGGGAAACGGGAATTGGGACCGAGGATATAGAGAATCCAGGATCCGGGACCCAGGACCCAGGACCCAGGATTCAGGACCCAGGGCCCGACAGTGTTTGCTTTCGCGAGAAATGATTGATGAAGGTACCGCCGAAGAGCTGAGCAAAAGCAAAAGAAAAAAGAAAAAAATCAAAACACAAAACACAAAACAAAAAGGAGGAAAGCCCCTGAGCTGGGTTGCGGCCGAGTGTCCTGAAAGGAAAGCCATTTAAATGCAGCCAAGTACATTTTTTGTATCGAACTTTAATATGCTTGCCTCTTACCTGTAAGATATTTTATTTTGAAAAATAATCCCAGGATACTGAGGCCATCCTTAATAAATATTTTCTTTCATAAATGCAATAAATTTAGTTCAAAAAATGTGGAGTATATGTAAGAAAGCAGTTACAAACGGACTAGCTTTGGATTTATAATAAATACTTGCCCTTATATTGTACAGAAAATGGCTTTAAGTCTTCAGAAGCTTTATTTGTGAATGTAGAATGGTTTAAAATGTATTTATGAAGTCTGTTATGTATTTGTATAGTAGTATATAGTACAGTATATAGTAGTAGTATATAGTAGTAGTATATAGTAGTAGTATATAGTAGTAGTATATAGTAGTAGTATATAGTATAAAGATCTGCAATAATTCTTTAAATTGGGTGGGAGGAGACTGGTGCTGGACCCAAGGGCCATTAACGGTTACAGCTTGAAGTGTCGATAAGAAATTCACTTTGTCCGCTGCTCAGAACTTAATTTCCTTTCATGGGTTTTATGTCCCGGGACCTCTTAACGACCCATAAACCGATGCGTTTGCCCATCTTGCTGTCTTGCAGTCCCGCCGCCTCCGCCGGCCCTTGCACATCCTCCTCCTCCTTCGGCATCCTCCTGGCCACCAGTCCGTCATCGACTCACCTGGCGGCTGCTGGTGTCCACTAACTGCTCGCTGTGCGGGACTTTATTTGGTGTTTTTATGGCTAGTTACTCTCGTTTGATGGTATTAACATAATTTATGTATGAACACGAAACTACTAAGCGCACTAACAAAAGTATCTGTCGCACTCTGCCGCAAAGGCAACAAAGGGAAGGGATTAGTGATGGGAGGAACCTACGTGGACTTAAGTACGTGCACTTGGACCTAGTAGAAGGGAGCAGTAGTGACTGATATACATATATTTATGGGGTTTTCTCCTAAACAATTATTAATAAATGGAAACCAACATAGTTTTTAAGCAACACCTAACGGTAGCTAGGCAGTTGCAGTATATTTTTAATTTGTAATGTGTTGGTGTACCCTTTGCTGGCCACTTTTCCCATCACTAGGACTAGGACTTGGACCCAAGGTAATAAAGCAATCGTCTCTCGGTTAATTACTGCCACTCGAGGGTGATGTCCTGGTAGGACAGTTTAGTTGGGTGACAGCAGGATTCGGTGGGTTGATGGCCTTTCATCTGACTTTAAATGACTTCGATGTGGGCAAGGCAAGAGACTTACTCAGCTTGTCCCAATATTCCAACAAGCCTGGAAAAAAAAAAATAATATTATAATAATTACATATATGAATCACAATAAACACTGAAGATTGAATTACTCTGCAATTGATTAGGGAGTACAAACGATTATATATAGATTATTTCACTGCATATATAATTTATGATTAGAAGATATGGTTACTCACGAATGCTGGACTCGACATAGTCCCGTAGTTATATTTACAGACTTAACTGTGACTGTAGGTTTAGCCGAACTGGGCTAAATCGACTCGCCTGCTGATGCTGATGAAGAATGTAGGTATGTATGTATAGGACATGTATAAGTAAGTATAAAAACGGGTCTAAAAACAAACCCCCTTTAGTCGTACCGTAAGTTATTTAAGTGAATATGCCACCAGAACACATAGTACTCTGATTGGCATTACATTTTAGGCTTAAATAGGCCCATCGAATCCAATTATTTTGCGTAGATAATGGCGGTCATATATAAGGAGAGAAGTGAGTCGCTCCCATTAAAGCAAAACTGCAAAATGAGACTGCTGTTTCTCCTAATAGCGCTGTGGGCCGCCGTGGAAGTAAACTGCCGTCGAAGGGAAATCCACATGCGTCGCTCGTACCAGGGCGACGTGTCCCAGGAACACGTGGCACAGGAACACGAGGCACAGGAATACGAGGCACAGGAACACGAGGCACAGGAACACGAGGCACAGGAACACGAGGCACAGGAACACGAGGCACAGGAACACGAGGCACAGGAATACCATCTGGAACGGAGATCCAAGAGAGCCAACTACACCTATAAACACTCGGACCCCTCCCTTAACGAACCAATACAGGTAGTTATGCTGAGGAAGTATATCGAACGGGATTTTTTTCATCCCACTGCATTTAAAAAATGCAGGGAAGGGCCCATTAAAAGCTCTAACCCAATTAGAGTCCTATTCGAGGAATTCAACAAGCAATGCAGAGCATCGTTAACGGATCCAATCGCGGATCAGGCCTTAAATGAACTGGTTGATGTAGTTTTACACAAGTTCTTATCGATCCTGATCGATCCAGGCCTTCTTCCAAAACGTATGAATGGCATCTTAAATTACTTTTTTAATTCACGCCATATCGGGTTCAGTCTGGTTAATGCTGTATATGAAAAGGCGAACCCCAAGAATAGCGAGGATATGTTTGATTTGTTCGAGTTCTTAGACGACTATAGGGACGCGTTTACGGCTGGTACACTAGACTTGATTGCTTCTACTGTCATTCAGGGTGCAGTACCCATAAGTGGCTTTGTTAGAAGAGTGCAGAGCTTTCTCTTACATGTGAAAGCGAGAATCGATATTATTGAAGGAAAGATGCCTATATTACCTCAAAATACAACTGACTGCATTATGAATGTAATAAAATATAGGCGCCACAAATTTGGCCGTGAGTGGTTCGCATTAGTGACATGCGATTTATATGGAGAACTTACTTTCGACTTAGAGTCCCAAAATATATCTAAAAAGATACTTTGCTAGTGATGTGATCTGAACATAATATCTTTGTAAAATTGTGTTTAAGAAAATTACAATCAGTTCGTGTACATCAAAAACGTTTTATTCTGGTATTTATTACAATATATAATAAGCTGTTCTGAGCTCTTACATTTCCATCACGCAAGTATGTAGTTTTTACAGATTATAACGAATTTTCTGCCCTAAATTTAAATAGACTTTAACAATTTAGATTACAGTATCGAAATCGACGACAGGTCCAGGGAGCCTAGTACGTTAGTTAGTACGGCTTTCGGACGCAAGGTACACCATGCTGCAGGATCAGGAGTCGCAGGCCCTTGCAGCCCATCTCGCGGACATGGCACATAGCCTCCTCCAGAACCAGCGCCTCCTTCTCCCTGCTCAGATAGCGCTGCTCCGCCTGAAGCTCGTTGGCCAGGCAATCGAGGAGGTCATCACGGGCGAAGAACCGAAAACTCACGATGGTCGTCTCCGCGGGCAGCTGCTGCAGCAGCTCGAACTGCTCCCAGTACATGTCCGTTTCCAGGGTGAACACGTAGACAACCAGGACCGTTTGATTCCTGTCCAGCTCGCCCTCGCGCTCTCGGATCAGTCGGTTGTAGATGGGCACCAACCCGTGATCGCAGGTGGCCAGATTGTCAATAATCAGCAGATTCATGCCGCAGTCGGACAGCCCCTCCGCGAACTGTCTCACCAGTCGGAACTTCATCACCTCATCGGACACGCGTGTGTTCCAGGAGTAGGCGTGGGCGTTGGCCGGCCAGGGAAAATGCTGCTTCAGGGCGTTGGCCGCCAGCGATTTGCCCACGCCGGGCGGTCCCAGCAGCGCCACAGAGCGGAACTGGCCGCTCCTGGCCAGCGCCCGCTCCATGCGGGCCAGGGCCTGCTCTTGGTTAAGGACCTGCCGGCCCATCAGGCGGAAGATGCGACGCAAGTCGAGAGCCTGCGGACTACACGAGCCACTGCCCACGATGTCCTGGCAGGCAAATACGAAATGATTGCATCATGAAATGATTGCTTCACTGTGACTCTTACCTTGGTTTCCGAAAAGGACTGCCCTGCAGGGTCCTCCTCTTCCGCCTCGAGGCCCACCAATCGAAGGGCACTCAGCCACAGGCTGGACTGCTGTCCGGGCGCTTCCGGCTGCTCGCTGCGCATCTCAATGCCGAGGAAGATCAGCAGGAGGAGCACCACCAGCACCGCCGCCATGATGGAGAGTCCCTGCAGGATGTGCGACTGACGGCTGGAGCGCAGTCGGTCGCGAAGGCGTCGACAGCTGGTGCTTCGCAGAATGCCCCGCCGGCGGGGATCCTCTTCCCCGTCCATGTGGAAGTCACCGGCGTGGTCGAGGTCGAGGCCACGGCGCCGGCACAGCTGCCGATTCTGGAGCAAGTGCGGCATGCCTTCGTCCTGCCAAATAAGATATATATCCTTTAATTTAAATACTCGGCTATGTGTGTTCGTGTCTCCGATGAATTTGTGTAAGGCCGTTTCTGGCTCTCAACTGCTCGAATTTGTTGATATGCTGACATTTCCTAGTTCTGAGCCAGTGCCACCTTGACTGATGCGTCTCTTATTTACTCCTTATATTATTATTAAGTGAATATCCGCATGCATACAGATACAGATATGGTGGCAAAAGTATTTAATGAAGTGAAATCAGGCGAGACTGATATCACTAATTATATAGGTAGCCATGTGAGATGAGTCAGTCGTTCTTTCCTGTACTAATTAATCTGTGGCCTGTTACCTGTTTCTGGGCAACTACAAACACACCTAGATACCGGGTAATTTCTCCAAGAGATGCAGATTTTTTCGGCTGCTTGAGGCAAACAAAAAATAAGACGAGGTAAAGAGCTTAAGATTGCAAGCGGAGCGGCCGAAACCGGACCAACTGGTTGCCGGAGGTTGCCTTGCTTTTTATGCTTTTTATGCTTTTTAATGTTTTCCGCGGAGCCCACTACCGGAGTTACTCACACTCATACTTTGCTTCCCCTTGGCTTTCCTCTCTCCCGGCACTCCCGGCACTCCCGTTTTCAAGCGCCCGTCCGTTGCGCTGTTTACGTTTAGCGCTGATTCCTCCATTCCACCCTAGTTTGTTTTGATTTCCAGAAGGGGTCAGAGCTAGAAAAACTGGCTGCCCTGCTGCCCTGCTTCCCTCCCTCGGCCATTGTCTCCCATTTAAAGCTCCTCGCTTCAAGTGTGTGTGTGTATGTGTGTGTGTACTTTGCATTTTATTCCGTTATAATTGTACATTTTTGGGGCACTTAAGAGAGTCAGCCCATCCTTGCCGACCTGAATAGCTCTCTCTCGTAGTGAGGGTGGTCATTTAGTACGGCCTTGCACAGTCCCCTGCAATTTCTCTCTAATTCGATGGCGGCTAACAGTGAGTTATTTCCCCCGATACAGCCACCCGCGCATTGGCATCCGAACTTGTTGCACTTTCCAACGCCGCAATAGTTTGTTTGGGTAGCGCGCTTGCCAGTGTGGCAAGCATTGCGATAGAAGCACAGCTCGCCGGAGTCCTCGGCATAGAAGTGTTTACAATCGAAGACGGTGTAGAAGAACACTTCGGTCTTAATGCAGCAATTATCCAAGCCTGTGCAGGACGCGACAGAGAGGAGGATCGTCAGGTGAATGGCCAGGACCCTCGAGAGCTCCATCTTTGGCAAGTGATGAGATGCAAATGGGGAAAAACAAGCAGAGCCAGGTGTTTGGGGCCCGTGCAAATTATAATTACTTTGATTGGTTACCGCTTTAATTAGTTATGGTTTTAGTTTTTAGTTCCCTACCGAATGTACGTCTCTCATTCGGACACGAGATGCGAAGCTCGGTGCTGTTTTTGTTGGCCTTAGTTGCCCCCAAGGAAAGCTCATCAGATCAGCAGATGCTTACCGAACACGACAACTATAATCTGAAAGATGATTGTAGTCAAGAGATCACTTTTCCGAACTTTATAGCGGCAGCAAAGTGCGGTTATAGTTTTCCGGCACTTGAAGAAGTCATTATCTCACACAGGATGAACAAGTGGGACAAAGTCACCACGGTTACCCAGATCATTAGTCTTCCCTGGGCTTACAAGATACCATTCGAGTCCTTCCACTGTCATAGCAAAGCCATATTGGATAAACACGACGAGCTTATGCAGGCAATCATACAGTATCACCATTGTATGCTCCATGGCCCCAGAGGGGCTAAATAAACCAGAGACCTCCATAAAAAAGATTTAATAAAATCATTAGAAACCTCGCCAAACGCTAGACTTTCAATCAAGGGTCGCCTAAGCGACAATATTTCAATTAGAGTGTAAGTCAGCCCCAACGAATCACATTACGAGCGGTGGGAATCTGTTCTTCACGGGTATCTTGGTCTCCCCCTATAATTTTCACTTTATTCCCATTCAAGTCTTGGAACTGGAACTGCACCTTGGTTGCCACGATGATGCTGAAGCTGCTTATAATTTGCGCTACGATTTCAACAATCTTCGCAGAGACTAAGACTAAGACTCCCATTTGCAAAACATCGAATCTTTTGGTCGAAGCGTTCTCCAAATTCTTCAAGAACTTCGTAAATCAATCTGCAGTCCGTAGGGCTGCAATGAAAACAACTGAATACGGGCACGCATTCTTCGTTTTCTTTCAAAATACGATACTTATGCAGGCAAACTTGAAGCTCATAGAGACTGACGCCTGCGCAAAGAAGTCGAATATAAACAAAGAAGTCTTTTGGAAGGAATATGCAGAGATTACGAAACTCTTATTAACTGCATCGTATGACACCTTTATGAGATTTGAAAGTATCCGCACGGTCGTGGCCGACCTGGTTTACGATATACATTATGCTGTGATTTCAAATCGTCACTTATTACGATAATACAAATACGAAATAAAGTATTTTCAATGATTTTTCGTTTATAATTCCTGGCAACGAGGAGAGCAAAGGATTGGTCCTTCAGCTTTGTATCCCTGCCTCTAAGACGATGGCTGCCACGAGGATTGCCCATGTGCCCGGAAAATGCTTTACAGTTTTCACTTCATCTCAATTTTCCCGGAAGCAACGCCATGGCCAAGGTAATGTCTATTTTCCAGCCACTCTTAATTGGAACTTGCAGTGCGTCGAATCAATGATCGCCCCGTAACGGATTGCTGCTGGCCCAATCCGTCTCAGCGAAGGAGCTTCCAGTATCCCCCGGTTATGGAGCGTCCCAACTGGCAGAGAGCCCGCCTGCTACTGCACCTGACCGCCGCCGTGCACCTGGGCTATGCCATCTACTACGACGTCCGCTACACCCAGTTGCCGCAGCTGGCGGTGGATCTCCGCCTGGAGCCGCCGATAGGGGGCAAGTTCAAGTACATGACCTTCCTGGGCGGACTCGTGCACCTCAGCTACTACACGCTGGCGCTGGCCTATGACCTCCTACGGATCCGCGTGCTGCGGCGCCTGCGCGACTATGTAATGGCCAGCTTGGTGGTGCCCCTGGCCCTCACGGTGGGCGTGACCTTCTGGACACTCTACGGCATCGATCGGGAGTCCATTTACCCGGAGGTCCTGGACCTCATCTACCCAAACTGGCTGAACCACGCGATGCACACGTTCGTTGCGGTCTACGCCCTAGTCGAGCTGGGGGTCACCCAGCACCGCTATCCGCAGCGCAGGCGGGGCATTGCCGGCCTTGGAATCTTCATGGCCGGCTACCTAACGTGGGTGCACTTCGTCTGGCTGAAGACCGGCATCTGGGTATATCCCTTCCTGGGCGCCCTGGTGTGGCCGCTGCGGACCCTCTTCTTTGCCATGATCGTTGGCCTCGGACTTGTGTACTATTTGCTGGGCGAGCGGGTTAACTACGTGCTACGGCTGTCGTCGAGCGGAGACAGGCGCCCCAGTGGCAAAGAGTACCCAACGGCGGTACCTGGATGGTACCTGGATGGTACCTGGGGTGGCTAACAGATGGCGAACAGCAATATCCTTTACTTATGAAAAGTTAATGTAATAACATTGTTTATTAAATCATTTCGTACTATGAAACAAACTTCCAAGAATAAACATCATGTCTCCTAAAAGGCGTTCGACATAGCATGCAAATCGAAATTAATCACATCTTCTATCCATGCAAAGGTCAACTTCGACCAATCCATAATGGACCACACCACGAAACCCAGAATCAATCAGTCACGAGGGCTCCGAAGATAACTAGGGCTTTAAAATTCCCTAATGAGGTGTCTAAAAGTATGCAATACAATGCTTAAAGTGCCAAATGCATTGTCAATTTTTACTCTTAACATTGATATCAAAATCAATCGAAAACCAAAATCAATCAGTCAAGTGAGCTGCGATGATCCATAGGGCTTTAAAATTCCCTAATGAGGTGTCTAAAAGTATGCAATGCACCGCTTAAGGTGCCAAATGCAGTGTCAATTTATATTTATTATTATATTTTATTTTTGATTACGAAAGAACATTTCGTAGCCATGTTTTGGACACCATTTCAGGGGACTTTCACGCCCGAGTGACCGGTATAGAAAAATGAATTGTAAGACTTAGGTTAAGTATTCACAGACCTTCACTATTCGATTGCCCAAAAGGTTATTTTATTGTATCGCATTCTTCTGTACATTTATAGATTTTAGAAATTTTTATAGATTGTAGAAAATTACCTTCTTGATATATTTAGTTATTCTTTATCGGTGACCTTTCAGATATCCAAGACAGATCACTGTATTGTATCGGTTCATAGTAGTGAGAAAGGGCTCCGTTTAGTACACAGTTGAAGTTTTAATTTGGGAACATTTATTCAAAGAAATTGAAAAGCATATGATCATTATTTTGCTGTCCACATTTAATTGATCATATTGGATAATCCTTGCCTCAATAGTAATTCACATTTACATGCCAATCGTACCATTTATAGTGATCATATACGGAAGACAAAATTTCTAAGTTTATTTTATGAATCTTCGCCATTGTCCTCCGATATATCGGTCCGTGATCGACACTCATCGATGAGTTCAACTGTGCCATTTTCACAATAATTTGTAGTGCAAGTCTACTCAGTTCTTCCGATTCCTTCAAGACTTCTTCGGTACCTTCGACATTTCTGAAGTCATTGGTTTTACTCGTTAGATTCGATAACAAGCGAATTGTAAAAGCGTAATCGGTATGCACCTCTCCCTTTAAGGAGGAAGGCATGAAACCAGAAATGAATTCTTCTCGAGCTTTGAAAGGCATTAGATTCCATTTCGTTCTAAAACACTTTATTTTGAAGGTTCTTGTATTTTCGTAGTGGTCAATCAATCCCTTCATCATTGAAAAATGCATATCACTGGAGAACTTTGGCGTCAGATGACCTTGAGATAAAAGAAAGAAAAAATGCAAAAAATAAGAATGGCATACAAATGGGTTTTGTTTTGGCCTGGTGTATTTCCTATAAGTATTTCGAGAGGTTAACGTGGGGCTTTCACTGCTGATGTATCTCGCCAGAACTACCAGAAATTTAACGCCAGATGTTGTGGCCAAATGGTCCTAATTATTTGTTCGTACTTCTTTGGCGGCAGTGCAGATCTCGAGGATAGTTATCGTCGTCACATGCCATATGGCCAACGAGGGAGGGTCTGCAAATGCTATTAAGTCGATTCTCGGCCAATTGTCCTATCACAAATTGGTAACAAATTAAAAGAAAGGAAAAGTATAAGCCATTCATTGCGAGTTTTATAAGAACTGGACAACAATATACAATATCTCCCACAAAACGAAGAGGTGCCCATCGTCCCTATGAAGTTACCTCTGTTCCCGATTTTTACAATTGTTTTTCAGTACTATTAATGTAGACTGGATAGAGCTCTGTTGGCCAAGCTTTGAGTAGAGTTATACTCGGAAAAGTCTCTTGAGCACTGTAAGAGAACGAAGCTATGTTTAAAATGAGCCGAAAAGCTCAAGAGAGAAACGAATTCAGGGGGTTTGTTGCCTATTTGCACTCTCTTTGAGTCAACTGCTTGAGTTTAAGCCAAATTGAATAGAGTATTTAGCCATATTTTGTCGGAACATAGGAGGAACAAATTAAAGAATACATTATACTCTCATTACATTTTTAAGGAGCTGTGCTTAAAGCTAAATCCTTAAACATTTGAGTTTCGAGTTGGGGGCCTGGCTTAACTCTGCCTCTTACCTCGAGGTCCACCCCCCTTGGCGTCTTGGCCAAGAATTTTCTCTAATGACTTAAGCGCGGTAACCACTAAAACATTTACAGCGCATATGGCCCTGTTGTGCTCACTTTTAACCACATCCACCGAATATTTAAGGTAACAGCCATCTTGCCACACCTCCAAGAACCTGAAAGTAGTCAAATTTTTGCGCAAAATTTCCCTGGAACCGCAAGAGGAAAACTCATTAAGCCCACAGAATTTAGCGGCATAGCGAGCTGTGAAATGGAAGGATTGGTGTGCTATCAGCCACAGCGAATCCTTGGTCTCCGTTCTACTTGTAGTGTCATTTTCAGGCACTTGAAAAAATATTGTTGCCTTGAAGCGAGGCAAATATTTTCTATAAAAATATACATGAATTTCCACAAGCAAGAAGTTGACTTAACTTCGTAGTAGTAAAGGTAAAATTAATAAAAAATTGTCTTATTGCTTTGATTTAAGCTTTTCAAGCTTAGTCTGCGTTCTTCTATCGACTCTCCAGGCGCCGAGGATATAAGAGTATCCATAAATTATATTGGCCGTCTTTGGGCTTAACAAACTTATGTACTGCCTTTGAATATAATTATATAATTTAAATTGATCAGGAATTCAAATAAATCTTTTTATTAACTCATTTGTTAGTAACTAATATGAAAAGTAGGTGCTTTGCTATGCTGCCAATCTGTTAACACAATTTAGGAGTCTGAACCCTAGTCACTTTGTGGTTCGTCCTTTCAAGTCCCGATAGCAATTGAGGTCTATGTAACTTGGACTTCGTGTGTATTTTGCAAATGTGATTCACCTGAGTTAAGACCTCACCTGGCAGCTAATATTTATATTGCGTGAGCCATTGTTGGCATTTTAGAGACAGGATTTTGAGGTGGAGAGACGGAGGAGACGGAGAACTCTGCTCAGACGCCGGGGATTGTGGAGGACTAAGGAGATAGAGACACGTGCGTTGCCGAATACATCCGCTGTAAGTCCTTCTTCCTTGTTTCCTTATTTTTCTTACGAATCAGATTTATCCCTTTCTGATTTTTTTAGCATATTTATTGGGAATTCTATCTTATACACGACTCCGACTGACTGGCCGCAGTCAGGACATCTATTTGTGTGTAACTAGAGAATAACCAAGTTGAAGTATGCAAATCCTTGACATTCCGAACCTGCGATGGCATTGTCCTTGTTAAAAGCCAAACAAAAATAAATACGTAAGGAAAGCTCATTGATTGACATGATTAAGAGGTTTACTCTTGCTCCCATATGTCCCCTGAGCTTATTCATAAATTTCGTTATCTGTTTTCCAGCTGAAGTTAAGCACTGACAGCCGCCATTACCGTCCAAGGACCTAGCCAGCAGCTTCAAGGACCTAGCCAATTGCAGGCTGCAGGATGCAGCTCGCTAAGGTCAGCCCAAGGACGAACACCCCACGAGGTGCACAAATGCTCCAGCTTTCCTATTAAAATCGATATTTAGTGCCGCCCGCAGTGATGCCAAACGGAAGAGAAAAATTTAAAGAAATAAAAGAAGAAAAATATAATGGATATGGACCTGAAGAGGCACATTCCAGCTATTTTCTAGTCAAGCTGTAGTTAATGTACTACCTGCTTAATTCAACGCATTTAAAGTTTACTGAATAAACTATGAGGTGGTGGGAACTTCACTTTAAGTATTTTCAATTAAGGTTAAAGGAGTGTATAATATAGGTTTAAAAATGCAAATCGAAGAGGTAATTATAACGATTTTTTACATTATTATTATTATTATTTTTTATATTATTATTATTATTATTATTATAATATTTTCAATATTTTTCCTTACATCCCTCAAATCAATTTTAAGCCGACTTCTGGCTATTTTCCGCCATCAGCCTCTGGCAGCACTAGACCGAATCTGGCGAATGGGGCGTGGCAAGAGTATTTGCATTAAATTATGCGACGAGCTGCGGAAATGTTTGGCATCAAATGAAGAAGGGGCTGGCCGGGGGACGCGACGCAAAAAAGAAAAGCACAAAAAAGCCAGTGAACAAGGCAGTACTGCGCACCGTTAAGTGCGGCGGAAGCAATTTTACTCTCCAGCTCGGGGAAAACCAAAGGAGGAAATACAAGGAAAGCAGCCCCAACATCGCACAAACAAGGAAGAAAAAGAATTTAATAGAAATCCTTGAAACATCTGTGAACCGCTCACTTTACTGGGCTACACCCAGCCCCGTCAAGAGGGAAAAAACCAAAAACACACACAAAATATCCCGCTGAATACATAGGTAAGCGAGTGTGCGCTCGCATTTGTAATTGTTTCCTCCGTGGCTCTGAGTCCCTCATGCACAGTACACTGTGTCACCGCCTAATCACCCAACTCATCTACCACTACACTCGGAGGAAATTTTGAAAGGAGACCAACGCCTACATAAAATATTCAACAAAGGAAGCCCGCCCGCCCCAGGAAACTGCAATATGCATGATGTTTATTGTTGGCAAAGCCAGCTGTAAGAGTGGAGCTTTTTAGGGAACCTCAAAGGCTCCCAAGTCCTGGCATCCAACTGATGGCAAGTGCCGGCCAAGATCTGAAATAAAGTCTTAGCAAGAGGTTGCAAGCTCGCTCATCTCCGATTAAATTTGCAAAATCATTTTGAAATGTTTTATATAATACTTGATATCAAGAAGGAACAACTATTTTGCAGTGTTGCATTTAGCCAGAGCCGCCGTCTCCCTCTGCATTTTAATCGCCGTTATTATGGCCGTAGGTTGGGCGTAATTTTCACATTCATTTCGTTTCACTCACTGTTTTCCAGGATTCATTTTGCCGTACTTAAAAAACGGGAGGAGGATGTTTACTTCCTAAGGACAAAAGCTTAAAAAGGCATGAGCTAAATCAAAAACATGCAAAACATGCATTTGTGCACTGAATTGTATTACATTACGAGATGAAAATGTTATTAGTTTGAGGAGAAATCTATGTTTGAAGACTTTTGAACTATTACAAGTATTTATAGTGCCAAGTAGACCCCAGGACATCCTTGAAAAACATGTAATTTACTTCAAAACCTTAAAATGTCGGAGAAAAATCACATCGCGTTGGGCTGCGACCTTCAAGGGGCACCCCAGCCTCAAAATAATTATGTCCATTTGTATGGCCAAGCTGTTCGTCATCTCCGGGCCCCATTACACCCTTTTGAGTTGCCTCCGGCGAAGTCTTCTCGGTTGATGACCGGCAGCATCCCAGCATCCCAGCATCCATGCTCCCGGTTTCGGGTGGCATTAAAACAAATCGACATTTCTCTCCGGGAGTAAACTTTATGGGGTCATCGGTGTGGATGTTGTCCCCTAGTCCCGTCCTGGACTTTGGACTTTGCAGCGCTTTCGGGAGATAGAGCCAGCGGTAACTGGATTTTTCTGTTCGCTTATTAACATAATGACCGAGGAGATGGAACGGACATAAGGCCAAATGGGCATTACAGGGGCAGCCGAGCAAGAACTAGGAAAGTTGTCAAATAAACCAGGGCAAAGAAAAGCGAGCGAGTGGCCTGCCTGTGCTTCCTGTGCGGCCAATATTTCTACTCATTATGCTAATAAGTTCGCACAAGAGCGACGCTGGGAGAACGAAATGGTTCAGTGGACAAGTCCCAGTGAATTTGGAAGGAAATGAATTTAAAACAAAGTCGATATATATGCAAGTGAAGGCAGGGAGTGATGGGGAAAGTGCGAGTCAAGAAACTACTTAAAATTTAAAAGATATATGAATATACATGATATATACATGAAGGAAAAATTAAGTCCTTTTCCTGTTTATTAGCTGCTTTATAGGCCGTCTTCTTAAGTAACAAGCTAAGTGTCTAGACGTACAGCTACTTCGATTAAACTGCAGCCTTTAAGCTTTTGATTGCTATTTCCACAACGGTGGCGCGTTATTGTTAATTAATTTTAATAAGCCCGTGGTCACCTCATGTGCATGAAACTGCACTTAACAATTTCGTCACTCGGCCGGGCACAAGCCACACGATGATCCAGAAGTCACGTAGCACATGAGACACGTTGCCCCAAAGGTGGGACCACTTCCAGTCGTCACCATTGAGCCGTGACGTAGAACGATGAGCTGGGGGACGACACGTAACTTTTTAAACTCCGCGGCTACGTCAAAGAGCCCACCTCGTGTGTCATTATTAAATGTCAGGTAAATTAGAGGAAAATGGTGCAGACATCGCTGCTTAGCCTGGAGTGCACCAACCATAGTTGATCAGTTTAAAGAAAATCAAAATACCCCAATGTAATTGGTAATATAATAATAAATGTATAATAAGAAATATGACAATAAGATAAAATAGAATAATAAATGGAAAAGAATAGGCAGTTTCCAGTATGCCTTTAAGTTAGTTGTAGTAGTTGTTAGACAAAGTAAAAACTATTTTAAATTAAATATTCATTAAATATGTTCAGAAAACACTTGGTCTCTCCAATAAAACCTATTTTGATACAAATTAAATATTCAATGGAAATATGTTCAGGTCTCCCAACTAAATCCTTGGAGGGACAAAGAATATCCAAAAATATATAAATATATATATGTATTGCTATAATTTAATTTGGTATTAACCTAATGTTAAATGCAATTGCTATACATAATAATTTAGACTATGATCTGCTGCCAAATTTCGAGACATTCCTCCTACTTGGCAGATCACATAGGAGGAACCATGCGATAAGTAAGAAAATAAAGTGTTGCAGTCACATATATATATACTTTTGTATGTTACAGAGGCAATATATATAATGACAAGAGCTAAGTTCGACCCTAGACAGTTGGTCTCCGATTTAAAATCGCCATCGGCACTGGTGACTAACAGTACTTTCTGGTCTGGCCGCTCTGCTGGGGCCCCGATAATTATCCGCCGAACCTTCAACTCGCGTGCTTGTTGCCGGGCGACCGACCACCGACAATCGGCCGAAACCGGTCGATGACTAATCACAATCAGGCGATGTTGTGAAAAGTGCCGCGATCTCGATTGCAATTGTATGGATCTTGATCGGATCGGTCGCTCGGAGCAGTTAACCGCTCGCCACGCCGACCATCGAATGCCCTGGAACTCGGCTCAGAAAAGTAGCTATAGTTATACCAAATATTTATTATTAATTAATGACAGATTGCAGCGTCAAAGGGAAGAGGTTTCAAGAAGAAATTTAAATATAATGATCTGGATTTTATCTTGAATAATATGTATATAAATATGGCCCTGTCAGCCCTGTAAAATAATGATAAATACTTAAGTAGACATAGTAATTTCAAATTAAATCAGTTTTATATTGGTTGCCTTTCCCTCACAATATCTTAAAGAAAACATTTGAAAGTGTCTACTATTACAACAAATATATTTATATATATATATTATATACTTCCGTAGGGTGTACCAGAGCTATCTATTTTTTCTGAATTT
This sequence comes from Drosophila pectinifera, assembly GCA_008042775.1. Taxonomy (NCBI): domain Eukaryota; kingdom Metazoa; phylum Arthropoda; class Insecta; order Diptera; family Drosophilidae; genus Drosophila; species Drosophila pectinifera. Next base: position 37,049 of record VNKC01000624.1, read on the forward strand.
AATGGCGTGTATTAACTCGCAGTTTCGGCCCGACATGGGCGTCCCTCAATATATTTAGCAGGAAGCAAAAGGAAATCTTTCACCTTTTGTTTATTCCAAGACAAACTAAGCCTGGACACTGTTTACTTTTAGATTTTTGGATTTTAGTTTAATTTAAAGGCCCAGTCGCTACGCCAGTGTATGGCCGCCCAACCGCAGCGGGAATAAAATCTCACGCTGCCGTCAGCTTGTCTGGCGCGATTTCAGTTCAGCTTTTGTTGCTTTTGCTGCTGTCTTTTTTGCTGTTTTTCATACTATTTGCAGTTAGCTGTTGCCGTGTAATTGCAGGCAGAAAGGTGGCACAAATGTCGTTTTTCCGTCTCCCTCAGATTTAAAACCCCTTTATGAGGGCCCTAGAGATGGTTCAGAAGCTAAACATTCCCTGAAACTGAATATATAATTACTAGATGTATATTTATATGAACTAATTAATCACCTTAGCATTAGCACCTTAGGTGCTTTTTTGATTACTAGCCTAATTTTAAATAATTAAACAAAATATATATAGAATTATAACTGATGTCTTGAAGTATTTTTAATTATTTTTTACTAATGAAACAATCCATATCTAAGAAATAATAATATTTAAGAGATGCTAAATATATGAAAACAGAGTCAATAATGACTCAAGACCATGTCCATCTTTATATTTTCGATACTCGATGTGTGGCTATCGGAAAACCTTGACTTCGGTGACATCTCTAGCGCTCACTTTTCTGCACCTGCATGTGGCTTGTTGTTGTGGCCATTTTCGTGGGGTTTACGTAAGCGCGCAAAGGCGGCAAAATGAAATGAAATTGTTGTAATGGGCGATTCTCATTGCGGCACGCTACCCAACAATTTGAAGCAAGCCCACTTATATGCATGTACTATATAAAATATAAATAATTCCGCGCTTAATGGGATGTAAAAATTGCAATTATACCGCTGATCATCAAAGGTTTCCCTTTTCTTTATTATTTAACTGCATTTAATTACCATTAGTATTTTAAAGCGTTTATACTGATATTTATGTTTTAATTTCAATCAATCATTCAGAGAAAAATCTACTGAGAAACGTTTAAAATCTAAAATTGTCCTTAACATCTCAGTGATTTTATGAATAATTAAAAAATGTTCTATTTGTGTACCTAATCTGCATACCGACATTCAAAAATATAAAATTTAATTAAATTTTTGAAAATTTTAATGATGTAACCCCTTAAAAATTTTTGAAAAATCTACCATAAATGATGTGTCTATTATTTTATTAGTAAATAATTCAGATTTTTACGGCGATTCGGAATATATACGGCATTTGGGTGCCATTCCATAATTTTCCAAATTATGCTCTCCAGAAACCTCAAGTATGCGGATTTTTGGGTCCTTAAATTGGCATTTTTATATCCTAATTTTTGGACAAATCAAACTTAAGAATATCCATAACTTGGCCAAAACAGCCTTAAAAACAGCGGATCGGAATATATATGGCATTTGCGGCCAAATTATGCTCTCCAGAAGACCTCAAAAATACCAATTTTTTAATCGGCAATTTAATACCCTAATTTTTTTGACAAGTCAGACACAAAAATAACCATAATTAAGCCAAAACAGCCTCAATTTCGAATCGGAAAGCTTTTCCATGTTAGTTTTTATTTGGTTAATTAATCTGCATATTTAGTTTGGAAAATAAGAAAAATAAATTTCTGGCCAATTTTTGACAATTTTAATGATGTAACCCCTTATAAAATTTTGAAAAATTGGCCAAAATTTTATTTCCAATTT